>JANFOE010000486.1:500000-809661 GCA_025667525.1 Glebionis coronaria
CGCCCCTACATACAATTTGGAAGGGACCATGCAAGGATGATTAGTAGTCACCATGAAAGTGTTAATAAACACTACATTTTCTTTGAAGTTCTGAAAGATTAAACTTTATGAGATCTGCAAGAAGTGCAAAAATAGGGACATATTGTTAGAGACACCTACATATGTGCCCGTACCATTTATTTTCTGAATAGAATTTAGTCATCTGTGGAAATTGTCTTAATTGATAATTGACATCCCCTTCTTGTTCATTTATGTAAATGATAAGATTCTTTGGAAAAGTATCTAATTACCGAGTGTTATACTCGACTGGGTGCATCGTTGTTTCTATCATTTCTTTTGATTAGATTTCATTTGAATGACCTGGGTAATGATCCGAGGAGCTTTCGAATACGTACTCAATCATGAAAATATGGGATATATTCACATTCGTTAATCTTTTCGTCTTTATCTGATTTGAAATTCTTTCGTGTAGATTATGCGTAGACCTTACTCTTTTAATGTTAGTTATGTCTCCAGATATCCTTGAATTTGTAAAGGATTATGAGTTATTATTAGTCTTTTGAGAAGTTCACGTCTTATTAACGACAATAAGACTGAAAAGATGATAGTGCAAGCAAAATGGATTGATTGATTATGACATGACGACATTGTCTTAATTGATGGAAACTCGAGTAGAATTCCCCTAAAAGATAAGATGTTAATTATCAATGGTGATCTAAATAATTCTTAACGGATGACCATATCCTGCATTTAGACTTGAAATTATACCATGAATGGTTATGAACTAGTCATAGATCTCGTAATCTAGAAAGAACTTAAAGTAAATGTATTAAAAGATGTTTTTGTCATTTGAAATTTTCTTAGGTAATTGCTGGTGAATTACCTAGACTTTCGCCATTAAAAGGCAAGTTGAATTTTGTATTGATTATATTCCCGGTGCTGCACCTGTGGCATGTACACTATACGTCAGCACCATCTGAATCAAAAGTATCACCGTACAACTAAGAGAGTTGTCGGAAAAATATTTTATTCTACCGAGCTCGTCATCATGAAGAGCTATGGTGTTACCATTCCTTATATTTATTGATTACCGTGAACTAAGTAAATTGACGATTGACGTCGATACCCATTATCCAAGATGAAAGATTTGTTCGATCATTTACATAGTTCTAGCGCATATTCAAAAATTTGATCCACGGCATGGTTATCATCAGCTTCGCATCCGCGAAAAAGATTATCTATTCCAATCACTACATCTAGAACTCGTAATAAACTTTATGAGTTTCATGTTATGTCGTTTGGATTGACCAATGCACATGTAGCATTTATAAATTTGGTGAATCACGTGTGTAGGCTTGTAATTTGATAAACTCATGCTTATGATCATTAAGGACCATCTGTTTGTTTCTAAGAATAAGAAGGAGTTATTAATCATTTATAGACTGCCCTGAGTTGGCCGAGTAGTGAAAACCTGTACCTTGAGTATTTAACATGTGATTTAAGGCTTAATCCTTTTCATTAAATGACCGTGAAATTAATGGTAGTGAAATCTATATTGACTCTTCCAAGATCAGAGCCATTAAGGCTTTGGGTTATACCAAAAAGAAAGTGCAAAAATGTTTCGACAGGATATTTTATCAAAGGATTTTTAAGGAATCTTTTCTTTATACCCAGATCATTTAACTCCCTTAGGAGTAGATGTTTGTGTATACCTCAAGACAACCTAAGGGGGAATGGGGAAACCATTTAAACTATGACTTGAGATTTGAAACGACAATTTTTTCTTTTCAACTAAGAAAATTTTGACCAAAGTATAAACAAAGATTTTTTCGAAAATTTACGAATCTTATTAACTATTTTCGATAAATCAACAAAAATCATGTTAATTAAATTCAAATTTAATTTGAACATTTTTAATATTGGACGAACAAAGAAATTTAAAACTTTTTACATTTACATTTCATAAAAATTAAATATTTATTATTTAATTACTTGTAATAATTATCGACGCTTTAGACGTCGGATTGAGCAAAACTGATAAAAATGATAGTTGAGACGAAACTAAAACTTAGAAAATATGAAGAAAGAATTTCTGAGTGAATTGTGGTCATGATAATTATTTCATCAGGGAAGGCGAATGTAGTTGCTGACATATTATGTAAAAAAAAGATAATATAGATAATAAAAGGGTGTTCGCGGATAATGTGAACCAATAGAAATGAAAGACGATGGCGTTAAATGTTTAAAAGTCCACTTGTGATTGCCTAAATATGGAGGATTTTGAGATTTAGTTATACTGGATGTATCTTATCTGGAGAAGTTGTAATGATGGCAAATTATGAAGGCAGACATCGCCTCATACATTAGTAAACGTCTAATTTTTGCAAAGTCATCATCTAAATTTGATTCGATTTGGGTCATCATTGACAGACTGACCAAATCTACTAATATCATTCCCGCTAATGATAAATTCTCGATAAAGAAATTGACCTTTGGTAATAAACCGTATAATCGTTTTCCTTTGGAGAGATTATCATTGATAATTATCGTATTAGGATCGAGATCGAATCTTGTGAGGATCTAAATAAAAGAGCATCTGTAAGTAGGAGTTGGGATGAAAATACGCGACATACACCCATTGTGAGTTGGACATGTATTTTAGGTCTAATTAGCCTATGGTGACAAACCTAACCTTACAAAATACCCAACCTGCCCCAACCTGCGAGACCTGAAATGATTGTTGAAATTAGGATCTGATTATTGATTGCCAGTAGTGGGCAGGAGGTTATGTGAATATGAAATGTTGATCTTGAAGTGCAGGATGGGTAGCGAAGTTATGCCAAAAAAATTCACCATGGAAAAATGAATTTATGATCTGAAAGATCATGGGAAATAAGTCCCCGTTGTATGGGACCATTGAGATAATGTAAAAAGTTGGTTTGAAAGGCATATAAGCTGGATCTACCCTAGGACTTCAAGGGCTGCGTGAATTATGTTTCGTATATCGAACTTGATAAAATGTCTATCAAGTGAAAATCTGATTACTTCTTGATGAAGTTTAGATCGACAAAAAGTTGCATTCATCAAAAACCCGTGAACATCATGGATAGAGAAAGTAAGTCAACATTAAGCCTGATCGTATTCCCGTAGTTATGTTTGATGAAACTCGTGTATTGTAATGAATTACACTTGAGAGAAAAGACCGAATGTGGAGGAAATACCCACATGGATCTAACTCTATAAGAAGCGAGTAGTAAGATAAATTGGTCTTTGAGGACAAAGATCTTGTATACGGGTAAATGCTGTGACAATCCATCAATTTATTTATTCTCAAGTATTATTTAAAAACATTATTTTAATGTTATATTATGAACTCACTCATTTTTGGGAAGAAATTTGAGTTTACATCTTAAAGTAGCAGCGACTACGTCTAAACCGGAGGACTCTACATTACGTGCTTACGTTTACATACACCGTTTTTTGTGACAGTCCGACATTTCAGGAAATAAAAATTAACCTTGAATATTATTTTGGGATTTTAAATTTGTGTTGGTTCATAAACTCACAAATTTACAAGAAGAGATCAGGACTTACGTGCATAATTTAGCGTCTTTTACGATTAAACCGGAAACCCTAGGTTTACGTATTTACGTTTTTGAACTCCGTTTTTGATGAGAAAATTTTTATTAGATTCGTTTTGTGCCGTTGGTTCATAATTTATAAAACGTTTTTCGTAAAACGACCCGAGGGCACGCAAATCGAGGAAACTAGAATCGAGGAGTATCCGTAAATAAATAGGGATGAGACAAGATAAATCTTGCCCCACCCCCACTATGGGACGGCTAACACTACACCAACGCACTTGGTGTGTATCCATTTCTAGTTAACAACTAGGACACTTGTCCTAGTTTGCCTACCAAAACCATTTTACATCAAAAACCACTAACCACAAACAACTAACTCATTTTTCATCTCATGCAAAACACACAATTCCTTCTATCTAGCTCCTCTTTGCCGTCCAAACTACACCAAAAACACCCCTATTTGATGTAAATTCAACCACAAATCTTATGTTATTCTTGCATAAGATGATGTCCTTTTAGCCTTATTTGGAGGTGATCAAAACATCTACAAAGGAGTTTCCTTGGTGTCTAGGGGCTGTTTTCCACAAGGTGTTCATAGAGTTTGGGGTAATCTTGAAGTTGATTTTGGTTTAGTACAAGATTTGTCATCAAAAGCCAAGCCTTGATCATAACATACACTATCTTGGTTGGTAACAAGATCATTATTTCCATTAACTTGTTATTTTTTAAATGTAATTTTGTATTTTATTTTTAAATGTATATGTATATGATTATATATGATGATTAAAGTATTATGTGGGGATCTTGTGTTGATAAATTTGGTTAAGATGATTAAAAGCTACATGAAAAGATGTTGAAATCATGACTAAAATAGTAGGTTGTATAAAACAGTAAAGAACCATATGATAAATTGTTAAAATGACTTGGATAATTTAATATACAGTAAGGTATGTGACTTTTACATATGTGAGAGTTGGCCACTCAATGGAATCCATAAAATGAGTGAGATATGATCAAAACATTATTAAGGTTCAAACCTGTAAAGTCTGTTTTGGACGAATTATTAGAGACACTTAGAGGATGAATGAGCAGTAGCTAGGAGTTAATTGTAGCACATATCATGTAGTTTGTGCTGCACAAAAATGAGCTTCTATCTCCTTGTAGAACTCAAGATATGATAAAAAAGGTAAAAGTGAGTTTCAAAATCAGATTTGTAAAATAAAAGTATATATTATAAAATTACCACTCAAGTAAAACTAATATAAAATACCTACCTAAAACCCACTAACTTATATATTACATATAAATAAGTTTTATACTTTGATTAATAAGTGTGACATTTTATAAAATTTCAAATTGATATGTTTTATAAGTTATAAAACTATACATATAAGTTTTACGTCTTTTCGGCTAAAACCTAAAGATTAACGTTTTCGTCAAATAAAACTTAGACGGTCGGACCCGTCTAATGTAAACTTTTTATAACTCATCTACTGATGTATAAGTACATTTGACAAGTAAAACTGAAAAAACCCGAGCTTTATAACATATGGGCATTAATGGGCCAAAGTAGCCTTATTGGACTATTGACCCAACTAGTTTGGATAAACACTAATGGACTTACTTATTGGGCTTAACCCACTTGGGCCCAACATATGAGTATAGGCATGATATTAAAAAGTATAAAATGGGCTCATATAATGTATTGGGATTATAATGGGCTTATTACGCCTCAATGTGTAAATAAGTTGAAAGTAGTGTAAGTAGTCTAAAATTTGACTAACACATAACACTATAATGTGTATGAAGAGATAAAATCTCACTTGATCATCATCATACTTATAATGTCATCATATATAAATAGCCATTGTTTTTATAATGTCATTTGACAAGAGTCTAAGACCGAGTATTATTTGTCTAGGTTTCCGTGATTGAAGCACGTATCGTACATCCAAATCGCCAATAACCCGCCTTTCCCAATCAACGTGAGTTCATAGCCTCGCACTCTTTTAAATGTTTTATGAAATGCTTTATAAACCCACAAGGGAGATAACCTGTTAGTTTTAATAAAATAGGACACTAGTTCTCCTGATTGTTGTTTATTGATAAGGACCCGAATGATTATATTGCCCGATGAATGATTATATGACCCGGTGTATGAAATGAAATGGATTATTAATAGTTAGGTAATGTCACTAAAAGTCCCATTAACATGAATTGTGAACTACCGGGATTTGGTAGACGCTTATGCATATAATAGTAATATTTGGGGAAGATCACCCCAGTTCACGCCTTGACGGTTGATCCCCGTCGTGCCACATTGATTGGTAAGATAATTTATGTATGAGAAGATTTATATAAGCGTGATTATTGTGACGACACGCAGTTTTAGATGGGCAAAGGAATTTCGGGTTAGCTACCCGTTGTTTGTTATAGTAAGGTAGCAATGTCATGCGGCTTATGATAATCCAATAACGAAAATACTGCTATACGCATTGAATTACAATATATTGCCTGACTAGCAATACGGGGTCTTATTATTGATATTATGATCGTGTTTTGGTTTTACATAACCATATTCATATAACGGTTTTTATTTAACTCTATACAACCTTATAAAACGTATTGTATGATGTTTTTATGACAATGGTTCGTATAATGGTTTGAAGGCAAAAGGCTATATTATGAGTTTGACAAGGATTTGTATAACATGTTTTTGGCCTATTTTATGGCCTACGACAAGGAATTGTATAAAATGATTTTCGGTGTTTTATTATTGATATTATGTTCGTGTTTTGGTTTTACATAACCATTATCATATAACATTTTTTATTAAACTTCTTACAACATTATAAAATGTATTGTATGATGTTTTTACGAAAATGGATCGTATAATGGTTTTGAAGGCAGAAGCCTCTATTAGGATTTATGACTAAGAGTTGTATAAAATGTCTTTGGCCTATCTTATGGCCTACTGCAAAGACTTGTACAAAATGATTTTCGGTAATAATTATATACCGGTTATATACTAATGGTTTTATTAAACTCTATGAATTCACTCGGCGTTTTCGCTGACCTTTTTAACATGTGTTATCTCAGGTACTTGAAGGTAATTCTCGGGAAGACAACAAGAATGTGACAATCCGTCAATTTATGGTCGATATTTTATTCTCAAGTATTATTTAAAAACATCATTTAAATGTTATAATATGAACTCACTTATTTTTGGGAAGAAATTTGGATTACGTCTTGAAGTAGCATCGACTACGTCTAAACCGGAGGACTCTACGTTACGTTCTTACGTTTACATACACCGTTTTTGAGTGACAATCCGACATTTTAGAATATAAATTTATCCTTGAATATTATTTTGGAATTTTAAATTTGTGTTGGTTCATAAACTCACAAATTTACGAGAAGAGAGTAGGACTTACGTGCATAATTTAACGTCCTTTACGACTAAACCGAAAACCCTAGGTTTACGTATTTACGTTTTTGTACTCCGTGTTTGATGAGACAATTTTTATTAGATTCGTTTTGGGCCGTAGATTCATAATTTATAAAAATGTTTTTCATAAAACGACCCGAGGGCACGTAAATCGAGGAAACTAGAATCGAGGAGTACCCGTAAATTAGTAGGGATGAAACAAGTATACACTTGTCTCACCCCCACTATGGGTGGTAAAGACAAGCTATAACACTACATTTGGTGTCAAGTTTACATAAGCTAAGAGGACACTTGTCCTCATAGCCTTCCAAACCATCAAAACCACTTACTAGAAATCATTTTCTCATTTCTAACATGCAAACTAGCAAAATCTTCACAACTCTCTCTTCTCTCCCTATGTTGAACGTCCCATATCCACCCACAAACACCCCATTGATCAAAATTTTAACCACAAATCTTATGTATAAGTTACATATGATGATAACCTATTGAAGACATGAAGATTGGAGGTGATCTTAACATGTGAAAAGGAGTTTCCATGGAGTTTATAGGCTGATTTTCAAGAAGGTATTCATCCATTTGAAGGACCCAATAAGTTCATTTACCATGTTGAAGGTTTGGTAACAAGGAACCAAGCCTTGTTCATCAAAATCCCATCTTTTCATCACATTGGTGGTATAGAGATTATTTCTTCCTATCATATTGTTATTTTGAATATGTAATATTGTATTTTATTCATTTATGTATATGTATATGATGATGAATGATGATCAAAAGTATTATGTGGGGATCTTGTGTTGATAAATTTGGTTAAAATGATTAAAAGCTACATGTAAAAATGTTAAAATCATGCTTAAAATAGTAGGCTATATAAAACAGTAGGCTGTATAAAATAGTAAAGAACCTTATGATAAACTGTTAAAATGGCTTGGATAAATTAATATACAGTAAGCTATGAGACTTATACATATGTGAGAGTTGGCCACTCAATGGAATCCATAAAATGAGTGAGATATGATCAAAATAATATTGAATTCAAATCTGTATAGTCTGTTTTGGACGAACTGTTAGAGATATTTAGAGGTTAATTGAGCAGTAGATAAATCTGAGTTAGTTGTAGAACATGTCATTTAGTTTGTGGTGTCCAAAAATGATCTTCCATCTCCTTGTAGAACTCAAGATATGATAAAAATGGTGAAAGTGAAAATAATAATCAGATTTGTAAAATAAATGTATATATTATAAAATGAGCACTCAAATAAAATTAATATAAAATGTATACCTAAAACCCACTAACTTATATATTACATATAAATAAGTATTTACTTTGTTAAATAAATGGGACATTTTATAAAACTGGCAATTTGATAAGTTCTATAAGTTATAAAACTATATACATAAGTTTACGTCTTTTCGGCTAAAATCGAAAGATTAACGTTTTCGTCAATTAAAACTTAGACGGTCGGACCCGTCTAATGTAAACTTTTTATAACTCATATAATGATGTATAAGTATATTTGACAAGTAAAAACCGATAAAACCCGAGCTTTATAACTTATGGACATTAACGGGCCAAAGTAGCCTTATTGGACTATTGACCCAACTAGTTTGGATAAACACTAATGGACTTACTCATTGGGCTTAACCCACTTGGGCCCAACATATGAGTAAAGGCCTGATATTAATAGTATAAATGGACTAATATAAAGAGTTGAACTCTTAATGGGCTTTTAATGGGCTTATTGGGCCTTAATATGAAATTGGATTGAAACTAGTGTAACTGGTCAAAAATTTGACTAACACATAACACTATAATGTGTATGAAGAGATAAAATCCCACTTGATCATCATCATAATTATAATATCATCATATATATATACATAGCCATTTTTTTTATAAATTCATTGGACAAGAGTCTAAGACAAGTATTATTTGTCTAGGTTTCCGTGATTGAAGCACGTACCGTACATCCAAATCGCCGATAACCGCCTTTTCTAATCAACGTGAGTTCATAGCCTCGCACTCTTTTAAATGTTTTAAGAAATGTTTTATAAACCCGCGAGGAAGATAACATGTTATTTTTAATAAAATAGGACACCAGTTGTCCCGATTGTTTGCTTATTGATTTGGACCTAAATGATTGTATGACCCGATGAATGATTATATGACCCGATAAATGAAACAAAATGGATTATTATTAGTTAGGTTATGTCACTGAAAGTCCCATTAGCATGCATTGTGAACTACCGGGATTTGGTAGACGCTTGTGCATATAATAGTACTATTTGAGGAAGATCACCCCAGTTCGCGCCTTGACGGTGATCCCCGTCGTGCCACATTGATTGGTAAGAGAATTTATGTATGAGAAGATTTATATAAGCGTGATTATTGTGACGACACACTGTTTTAGATGGGCAAATGAGTTTCGGGTTAGCTACCTAATAAGTGTGAAAACACTTATCCTTTTACCACTTATTTCCAATAAAAACAAGACCAAAACGTGTGATTTATGTCGTAAAAGTCGGAATTATGCGTGGTTTGTGTTTTTATTGTGTTTTAGGGCCAAAATATGAAAAAGGAAGAAAACACGGGCTTTCACGGGCTTTTATTGAAGAAAACGGGAAAAAGACGAAGTCAAAAGATCAAGAGTGCAAAAAGAACGGAAGTCCAGGACCTATTCTGAAGATTTATCGAAGAAAAAGTCAAAAGACGGAAGTTTAACGAAGTCGAAGAACTTAAGTCTAATAGAAGAAGAAAATTGAAAGACAAGTTCAAATCCCGAGACGACAAAGACGAAGAATTAAAGTCGAGTCGAGAAAACGTGAAGAAAGCAAGAAAGAAGATGCAACACATGCAATCCTTCCACCTTCCCTATAAATACCCTCCTAATAGTCATTAGGAGGGTGGTTAGAGTTTTTAGTTAATTTTCACTTTTTTAGTTTTTCTCTAGTTTTAGAGAGAGAAAGTCTTAAACTTTCTCTCACTAGTTCATCTTTTTCTTTTGATCTTTCAAGATTAAACACTTTGTATTGCTTATTCTTATTAATCAAGTTTATTTTAAGCTTTTATTTCTTGATCTCATTCTACTTTTCTTTGATTTAAGATTGATTTTGGTGCGTATATCATAAGATCCGTGTTGTTCTAATTGATTTCGTGCTTAAAAAGTTAATCTTTTAATCATTTTATAAGTTTTCATTTGATTAAGCTTTAAGAATTTTGTGCTTATTGGCTTATTTTTATGATTAGCTTATTTTTCTTATTAAAAAGTTTATGTTAAAAAGTTTATGTTTTTATGGTTTGATCTAAAAAGTTGATTAATTTCGAGTTGAATAAGTTGATCAAAGTGCTTATTTGATTCGGATTTGTCATTGATTCGGGTTGGTTTTGGTATTAGCTTATTAAAAGTAGCTTATTACCTAGCTTTTCCCCATTTCCACAATTTTCGGAAAGGGTGATAAAGCCCCTTTCCGATTGGCATTTTCCGACTGGTGCACTATATAACCGATTCCCATTATTTTCGGAAAGGGTGGTAAAACCCCTTTCCGATTGGATTGTTATTCCGACGGTAGGGCTTTAGTCCCTTATTCCGATTGGATTGTTTGCACGTATTCTGATTATAGCCTTTACTCCATTCCGATCATTGTCCTTTGTTGCGTATTCCGACGGGTGGGAGTATAATATTCCGATTGGCCCTATTTTGTGTATTCCGATTCATGCATACCTGTAACATTCCGATTGAAGGGTTTTCCCAATCATTCCGATTGGTGTTCATTGTCCAATATTCCGATTGATTCCATTTTGGTGGATATTCCGACCAGTTTTACCAGTATTCCGATCAGCCGATCGGAAAACATTCCGATCGGGGGTTTTTTTTGGCTAGTTTTGGTTTCTTTCGATATCACTTTCTTATAGTACTTTTTATTTTCTGAAAATTTTCCAAGTGTTAGTTTTATTTAGTGAGTTAGTACTTTTCCATTATCACCTTTAAGTTTCCATGCATTCATTTTACTTGTCATTTCAATATTAATCTTTTAACTTCCCTTTTACTCATCGACATTTTAATTATTTGCTAATAGTTTAAAACAAACAAACCAAACCATTCTCTTTATTCACCAAAAGACAATTGAGTCGCACTTAAGACCGGTTTTCAATTCGAAAAGACTTGGGACAACAAAATTTTATATTTGGTGTAAAAGCTGAGTATTAAATGGCGCCGCTGCCGGCTCTTTTCGTTAAGATAAACGGTTTCTAGTGAGAGACGCATTGAATTTTGGGATCCGTTCTTTGAACGTTATTTTCATTGCTATAAAAATTTTCAAAAATCCAAAAAAATATATAAAACTCTTCAAAAATACAAAAACATTTAAAAACCTATAAAAACCAAAAAGATTATATAGCTATTCTCTGTGTATATTTTTCTTCTGCAGGTGCATGCGTACTAGATCTACGAACTATTCTGAGCCCGAGAATCGTGAAGATTTAGATATGGCTGGTGTTAATAACAACAATAATCACCCACCTCAAAACAATTTGAATAACAACAACAACAATGTCCTTCAACCTGATTTACAAACCATGGAGGAATTGTGTCAACCCACCATGAACGGACGCGGAGGCCCGATTGCGCCAATGCACGTCACGGCTCAGGAGTTTTCGTTGAAGCATCACATGATCCAGCAAGTGCAAACGAACCCATTTCGTGGAATTCCGGATGATAATGCCAACAAACACCTCGACAAATTCATTACCATTACCCAAAGCATGAAGTGCCCCGGTGTTTCTATGGATGACCTTCGCCTACAACTTTTTCCACACTCGCTTTCTCATCATGCCGAAAAATGGTTTGACCGTCTTCCTAAGAATTCTATTCATACGTGGAACGACATGACTCAACGCTTTTTATCGCGCTACTTTCCCCCATCCATGGTCACTAGCCTTCGTAACCAAATCAGTGGATTTATGCAAGAGAATGATGAATCGCTTTTCGATGCTTGGAAACGCTACAATGATTTGATCGACCGCTGTCCTAATCACAATATGCTCCCCGTCACTCTCATTGACACCTTCTACAATGGTCTCACTTTTCGTGATCGTGACACGATCAATGCCGCCGCCGGTGGTACTTTTATGAAAAGAAGACCGGAGGAGTGCCGAGAGTTGATCGAAAACATGACTACTCACCACAAGAATTGGGATTCATCCGCATCCTCAAGATCTAACTCGAGAGTCAATGTTTCTTCTTCCTCCAATCCTGAAATGTCTGAAATTTCTCGACAACTCGCTGAAATGAACAAGAATTTCATGGCCATGGCCACAAACCACTTTCAACAAGCTAAAGCCATTGCTATTTCTTGTGACACATGTGGTGGCCCTCACTCTTATAATGATTGCCCTTCTACCCAAAGCAATTATTCTGAAAACGTTAACGCAGCTTACGGCACTTATCCCACGGGAGGCTATCAAGCCCGCCCGCAAGGAGACCGTGGCTTGCTCAGTTATCGTTCCAACAATTATCTTGCTCCTCCCGGTTTCCCTCCTGCAAACCAAAACCAACAACAAAGCTATAACCGAAACAACCAATCCCAGCCTCGTGCTCAAAATCAATATCAATCCCAAAGAAACCCATACCCAACTCAAGGAAATTCTCAAGCTTACCAAGCTCCACCTCTCAATCAACCGATGGCAGTGAATTCAGATGTCGAGACATTTATGAAGACCAATCGTGAGATGGTGACGAATCTTCAGAGTCAATTTGTCAACTTGAAGAATGACATGGTGAAACAAGGGAGCGATATTCGAGCCGAGCTAAGGAATGATATGGCCAAACACAGCAATGATATTAATGCCAACATGCAAAACTCTTTTAACAATCAAGCTCTTCACCTTCGTGATATGATTGGTTCGCTCATCCAAAGTAATCAACCCTCTTCTTCGGGTACTCTTCCGAGTAATACCGTGGCGAATCCAAGGGGGGAGATGAAAGCAATCACCACTCGTAGTGGAAAAGGTTATATGGAACCCGAGCTTCCTACACCTCAACCCGTGATTGTGAACAAGGAAAAAGAGCAACTTTCCCCACCTCCTTCACCTTCTATCCCCATTTCCCCACCACCCGTGGTTGTGAGTGATCCTATTCCATTAAAGTCTTCTTCTTCATCCAATATACCTTATCCTTCAAGGTTGAGGAAAGAGAAGCAAAAGAGCAAGGATGATATTCAGGTTTCAAACTTCCTAAAAATGTTTAAACAATTGAATTTTAACATCTCCTTTGCCGAGGCTCTCGCTCACATGCCCAAATACGCTAAGATGTTTAAAGATCTTTTAAGCGATAAGGAAAAGCTTCTTGACATTGCTCAGACCCAACTTAATGAGAACTGCTCCGCAGTGCTCTTAAGGAAATTGCCCACCAAACTTGGTGATCCGGGTCGCTTCTTGATTCCTTGCAACTTCCCGGGAGTAGAGAATTGCATGGCCCTAGCCGATCTAGGTGCCAGTATAAACTTAATGCCTTTAAGTGTTTGGAAGAAATTATCTCTCCCCGAGCTAGTCCCCACCAAAATGACTTTGGAAATAGCCAACCGTACGGTTGCTTATCCAGTGGGGATAGCTGAAGATGTCTTTGTTGGCGTCGATAAATTCACCTTCCCGGCGGATTTTGTCGTCGTTGACTACGAAATGGATCCCCGTGTTCCATTAATCGTTGGACGTCCATTTCTGAGGACCGGTCGCACTCTTATTGATGTAGCCGCAGGCGAAATAATCACGAGAGTTGGTGACGATAAAATTGTCTTCAACATGGGTAAGATTTCTAAGCAACCTTATTCATATGAGAGTGTTAATGCTATTGATGTTCTCGATGAGGCTTGTGAAGAACATTTTCATGATGCTTGCAAAAGTATTCCTTCTTCTCTACCCAATGTTGAGACCGTTGCCTCAATTGCTCCAGCATTGACTCCTTTCGGAGAAAGTGACTTGGATGATTTCGAAGCTAGCTTGGGTCCTCTCGATATTAAGTATGATAATTCGTCCACCAATTGGGACGAAGATATTCGTACTATTGAGAGACTTCTCAATGAGGACCCGCTGTCTCCTCCTGCTCCTAAAGAGGTGATTCATGATGATCCATCATTAGTTTCACCATCTATTGAGGATCCTCCTACTCTCGAGCTTAAGGACCTACCTCCTCATCTTGAGTACATTTTTCTGGAAGACGACGAGAAGCTACCGGTCATCATCGCAAAGGATCTGAAAGAAGACGAAAAAGCCCGACTTGTCGTTGTGTTGAAGAAGCATAAATGCGCTATCGCTTGGAAAATCTCCGACATCCGTGGAATTGATCCTCACTTCTGCACACATAAAATTCTCATGGAGGACGACTTTAAGCCCACAATTCAAAGTCAACGAAGGGTGAATCCTAAAATCCATGAAGTCATCAAAAAAGAGGTTATCAAACTTCTTGATGCGGGTATGATTTACCCTATTTCGGATTCACCATGGGTTAGTCCAGTCAATTATGTGCCTAAGAAAGGCGGAATCACCGTTGTGCCCAATGCAAACAACGAGTTAATTCCTACCCGTCTCGTTACTGGGTGGAGAGTTTGTATAGACTATCGCAAACTCAATGATGCCACGAGAAAGGATCATTTCCCTCTACCTTTTATGGACCAAATGCTTGAACGTTTAGCGGGTAATGAATATTACTGCTTTCTTGATGGTTTCTCGGGTTATTTTCAAATACCCATCGATCCCCAAGATCAAGAGAAGACAACATTCACTTGTCCCTACGGCACATTTGCTTATAAAAGAATGCCATTTGGCTTATGCAATGCCCCCGGGACTTTCCAAAGGTGCATGTTGGCTATCTTCCATGACATGGTTGAGCAAACCATGGAAGTCTTCATGGATGATTTCTCGGTCTTCGGGGATTCCTTCTCTTCTTGCCTTGCCAATTTGGAACGTATGCTTAAGCGGTGTGAAGACACTCGCCTTGTTCTAAATTGGGAAAAATGCAATTTTATGGTAAAAGAAGGCATTGTGCTAGGACACAAAATCTCTAAAGCCGGTCTTGAAGTCGACCGTGCTAAAATTGATGTCATAGCCAAATTACCTCCACCTTCAACCGTGAAGGGTGTGAGAAGTTTTCTGGGTCATGCGGGCTTCTATCGTAGATTCATTCAGGATTTCTCTAAAATCGCTCGCCCGATGACCCACCTCTTGGAAAAAGATACTCCTTTTATCTTTTCTAAAGAGTGTCTCGAAGCCTTCAATCTTCTCAAGGATAAGCTAACTAAGGCACCGGTCCTGGTTACCCCTAATTGGGAGCTGCCTTTTGAATTGATGTGCGATGCTAGCGACTTTGCTATTGGTGCGGTTCTGGGCCAACGAGTGAATAAACACTTCCAACCAATCCACTACGCTAGCAAAACAATGACGGGGGCTCAACTGCATTATACGACAACTGAAAAAGAACTTTTAGCTGTTGTCTATGCTTTTGAGAAATTTCGCCCCTATCTTGTTTTATCTACCACCATCGTATACACGGACCATTCCGCGTTGAAGTACTTGATGACTAAGAACGATTCTAAGCCAAGACTTCTTCGCTGGGTTTTGCTCCTTCAAGAATTCAACATTGAAATTCGTGACAAGAAGGGAGCCGAAAACCTGGCCGCGGATCATCTGAGTCGACTTGAGGATCCATATCAGGGGGATCATCCGAACAAAGAGATCAATGACTCTTTCCCCCTGGAGACTCTAATGTCTATAAATCTCAATCTTGATGACACCCCGTGGTTTGCGGACATTGCAAACTACTTAGCGGGTGGTATTCTCATCAAAGGGTTAACATCCCAACAAAAGAAGAAGTTCTTGAACGATGTTAAGACTTACTTTTGGGATGACCTTTATCTATTCAAACAGTGTGCTGATCTAATTATTCGTCGTTGTGTTGACGGACCGGTAGCTTTTGACATCCTTCAAGCTTGCCACAAAGGACCCACCGGTGGTCACTTTGGTCCCAACTACACCGCTAAGAAAGTGTTTGATTCTGGATTCTACTGGCCCACCATTTATCGTGACGCTCATGAAATGGTTAAGCATTGTGATGCTTGCCAACGTCAAGGCAAGATCACACATAAGGATGAGATGCCTCAAAATTTCATACAGGAATGTGAAATCTTTGATGTATGGGGCATCGAATTTATGGGGCCATTTCCATCCTCCAAAGGGAACAAGTACATCCTCGTCGCCGTCGACTACGTTTCTAAATGGGTTGAAGCTAAGGCTCTTCCTACGAATGATGCGAGGGTGGTTGTGAACTTTTTGAAGCAGCTTTTCGCTCGATTTGGCGTTCCTCGTGCTATCATCAGTGATCGCGGGACTCATTTTTGCAACGATCAATTTGCACGAGTCATGGCAAAGTATGGTGTCAATCACCGTCTTTCCACCGCTTATCATCCCTAAACCAATGGGCAAGCCGAAATTTCCAATCGTGGCTTGAAGAGAATTTTGGAGCGTACTGTGGGAGAGCATCGTGCCGCGTGGGCCGATAAGTTAGATGATGCTCTGTGGGCTTTTCGTACTGCTTACAAGACCCCGATCGGTTGTACACCTTATCGTCTTGTGTACGGGAAATCCTGCCACCTACCCATCGAGCTGGAACATAAGGCGCACTGGGCCTTGAAGTGGGCTAACTTCGACATCCTCAAAGCCGGTGATCATCGCAAGGTTCAACTCAACGAGCTAAATGAACTGAGGAATGAAGCTTATGAGAACTCGCTCATCTACAAGGAGAAGACGAAGATGATCCACGATGCTAAAATCAAGAACCGAGAGTTCCACGTTGGTGATCAAGTCTTACTCTTTAACTCTCGGTTGAAGATCTTCTCTGGCAAGTTGAAGAGCCGCTGGTCTGGTCCATTCACCATCGCCAAAGTCTTTCCTTATGGGACCATTGAGCTTTCTCAGCCGAATGGGCCCAATTTCAAGGTGAATGGCCAGCGTTTGAAGCTGTACTTTGGTGAGGACATCTCTTAAGAGATGATTCCATCCCTCACCACGTTCCCCATGAACTAAAATTGGGTCGAGTCAGGCTCATGACTCGGTGAACAAGAACAAGCGCTTCTCGGGAGGCAACCCGTGTTCTATCCTTTACTGCTTTCATAATAAGTGTAGGGCGAGCCCCGCATATGTTTGTTGTCTTGTTTCTTGTGATGTGCAGGGATTAAAGCTTCAGAGAGCATCTTGATGACTTTTGATGAACCGTGATACCGTGTTTTCCATCTTCCCGGTTCTATCCTAAACTTTGTGATTCAATATTTCATATTCTCTATGTTCACATTGAATTCACTTTAGTTGTCCTTTCCTTAGCAAGATTTAAACAAAGTGCACAATGTACTAAGTGTAGGGGAGTTTACTCCCACATGCTTAAACATTGAGGACAATGTTTATCTCAAGTGTAGGGGGGATTTCTATCGAAGTAAGTGGTCTTTTCCATGAATTTGCCCTCATTTTAACCGGAAAATTTGATTTTTCGACAATTTTCAAAATTTTTTAATCTATTTTGGCCTAGTTGTATAGTTGTACTTTCCTTTATCATGTTTAGTTTCTTTCCATTGCTAGAATAAATTTTTAATAAAGTGGTTTTAGATTTTTCTTAGTCGTGAACATTTTGACTCAACCCGAGTTTACTTGCCTAAGTTTACTCTAGCTAGTATCCTTAACGTGTTTAAGTCAAGTTTTGCTAGGCTTTTATATAGGGAGCTATAAAACGCGAAAGTCTTAACTCTCACGGGTTAAGAACAAGAACTTTTCGCAAGTTCCTATAATTGATCCTAGAGAGTCGTTTATCAAGGGAACTTTAAAACGCGATTTCTAAACTTGAAAAAGTCCAAGAATTTGCAAGATCCTATAGGCGACTCGAAAACCCAAAACTTTGATTTATTAGGCTAAGCATCCACGAGTCTCATTCCTTGAGATTTTAAACTGTGGAGAACAAGAGATGATAGAGCCAATTATAAGTTTGGTATTCTTTCGTGAATTTATGTGAGTTAATTATGAGCCTATTCTCCCTCCGCTTGTTAATAAATTAATCTGCTAATAAATAAGGTTGTATGATTTAAAAGGTTACTTAGCTTCTAGCCCCAGATCGTTTAAAAGTTGCTCGGTAATGACGAGAGTTCATAGCCAAGGCATAACTTATGAAGCGGGGCGCGAAGATTGGCGAGTCCGAAAAGGCCCTAACAAGGCATGAGGGCTACATTTTGTTGCTAAAGATCCAAAAGTGATGTGAAGAATCATTTATCGAAAATCAATATGAAGGATCGAGACACACGACGAAAAGCAAGAACTCCCCAAAAGTCATGGAGAAGTCTATCCGAAAAGACCCTAACAAGGTATGAGGATAAATAGATCCAAGTCCTAAAAGGAGGCGGATCGTTGTATATCAAAGTCCAAAATAAAGATTGGAGAAAAATGAAGAAGTCGTGGTCTAAAGATGAAGAATCTCTCAAAAACTTCAAGTGAAGAAATTCCTATTATGAAGAGAAGACCATAATTTCAAGAACGTCTCTCGAAGATTCGAAGTATTAAGTCGCTGCCAAATATCGGCCCGAGAAAGGTCTCAAATCGCGAACCAAGTTATGCCAAGATATGAACTTTTTGATATCCCGAGAAGCAGTTTTAAAAGATTTGGTCCTTTAGCTAACTATTGATTAAATCGTTCACCTTATTTTCGGACTAAATAACTATCGAAATAAGTCAAACAATGCATCCTCGTGATCATTCAAGACAAAAATAAAATATAAGAGATACACCTAGGAATAAGGGAGTTTAAGTGAATAATTGGCCCACATGAGTTCGTGATAGTTTGCTAACTTATAATAACAACGATCTCGTTTTTAAGCTTGGTATGGGGAACGTGAAACTTGAGGATGATAAACGTTCATGGCCGCCAAAACCCAATGTAAGTTTTTAATTTCTTTACTTATTTCTATCTTTTATGTTTAGTATCTAATAAAGGCCAAGGTGGGTTATTTATGATGAAAAATGTAAACCATGCTTTAAAATTAATGCATTGCATGAGGGCATTGCAATGGTCAAGTGTAGGGGATTTAATAAGTGTGAAAACACTTATCCTTTTACCACTTATTTCCAATAAAAACAAGACCAAAACGTGTGATTTATGTCGTAAAAGTCGGAATTATGCGTGGTTTGTGTTTTTATTGTGTTTTAGGGCCAAAATATGAAAAAGGAAGAAAACACGGGATTTCACGGGCTTTTATTGAAGAAAACGGGAAAAAGACGAAGTCAAAAGATCAAGAGTGCAAAAAGAACGGAAGTCCAAGACCTATTCTGAAGATTTATCGAAGAAAAAGTCAAAAGACGGAAGATTAACGAAGTCGAAGAACTTAAGTCTAATAGAAGAAGAAAATTGAAAGACAAGTTCAAATCCCGAGACGACAAAGACGAAGAATTAAAGTCGAGTCGAGAAAACGTGAAGAAAGCAAGAAAGAAGATGCAACACATGCACTCCTTCCACCTTCCCTATAAATACCCTCCTAATAGTCATTAGGAGGATGGTTAGAGTTTTTAGTTAATTTTCACTTTTTTAGTTTTTCTCTAGTTTTAGAGAGAGAAAGTCTTAAACTTTCTCTCACTAGTTCATCTTTTTCTTTTGATCTTTCAAGATTAAACACTTTGTATTGCTTATTCTTATTAATCAAGTTTATTTTAAGCTTTTATTTCTTAATCTCATTCTACTTTTCTTTGATTTAAGATTGATTTTGGTGCGTATATCATAAGATCCGTGTTGTTCTAATTGATTTCGTGCTTAAAAAGTTAATCTTTTAATCATTTTATAAGTTTTCATTTGTTTAAGCTTTAAGACTTTTGTGCTTATTGGCTTATTTTTATGATTAGCTTATTTTTCTTATTAAAAAGTTTATGTTAAAAAGTTTATGTTTTAATGGTTTGATCTAAAAAGTTGATTAATTTCGAGTTGAATAAGTTGATCAAAGTGCTTATTTGATTCGGATTTGTCATTGATTCGGGTTGGTTTTGGTATTAGCTTATTAAAAGTAGCTTATTACCTAGCTTTTCCCCATTTCCACAATTTTCGGAAAGGGTGATAAAGCCCCTTTCCGATTGGCATTTTCCGACCGGTGCACTATATAACCGATTCCCATTATTTTCGGAAAGGGTGGTAAAACCCCTTTCCGATTGGATTGTTATTCCGACGGTAGGGCTTTAGTCCCTTATTCCGATTGGATTGTTTGCACGTATTCCGATTATAGCCTTTACTCCATTCCGATCATTGTCCTTTGTTGCGTATTCCGACGGGTGGGAGTATAATATTCCGATTGGCCCTATTTTGTGTATTCCGATTCATGCATACCTGTAACATTCCGATTGAAGGGTTTTCCCAATCATTCCGATTGGTGTTCATTGTCCAATATTCCGATTGATTCCATTTTGGTGGATATTCCGACCAGTTTTACCAGTATTCCGATCAGCCGATCGGAAAACATTCCGATCGGGGGTTTTTTTTGGCTAGTTTTGGTTTCTTTCGATATCACTTTCTTATAGTACTTTTTATTTTCTGAAAATTTTCCAAGTGTTAGTTTTATTTAGTGAGTTAGTACTTTTCCATTATCACCTTTAAGTTTCCATGCATTCATTTTACTTGTCATTTCAATATTAATCTTTTAACTTCCCTTTTACTCATCGACATTTTAATTATTTGCTAATAGTTTAAAACAAACAAACCAAACCATTCTCTTGATTCACCAAAAGACAATTGAGTCGCACTTAAGACAGGTTTTCAATTTGAAAAGACTTGGGACAACAAAATTTTATATTTGGTGTAAAAGCTAAGTATTACTACCCGTTGTTTGTTATAGTAAGGTAGCAATGTCATGCGGCTTATGATAATCAAATAACGAAAATACTGCTATACGCATTGAATTACAATATATTGTCTGACTAGCAATACGGGGTCTTATTATTGATATTATGTTCGTGTTTTGGTTTTACATAACCATATTCATATAACGGTTTTTATTTAACTCTATACAACATTATAAAACGTATTGTATGATGTTTTTACGACAATGGTTCGTATAATGGTTTGAAGGCAAAAGCCTATATTATGATTTTGACAAGGATTTGTATAAAATGTTTTTGGCCTATTTTATGGCCTACGACAAGGATGTATAAAATGATTTTCGGTAACGATTATATATACCGATGATATATTAATAGTTTTCATTAAACTCTATGAATTCACTCGGCGTTTTCGCTGACCTTTCTTTTAACATGTTTTATCTCAGGTACTTGAAGGTAATTCTCGGGAAGACGATAAGATTTCATAGCCCGCACTTAAATAACAATTTCCATTCAAATGCTTTGTACAACTTGTATGAAATACAATGACTTCGGACCTATGTAAATTTGATATTTATGAATGGAAAATTCTTTATTATTAAACCGCGCGATTCTTGAGCGTTGTCTATGATTTGAGTAATTTGCTATCCCGTAACACCAACGACTCTTCCGCTGAACTAAAGTAGGAATATTTGGGGGTGTTACAGTTTGGTACCAGAGCTCTCGTTATAGAGAACGAAAGATTTTAAAACCAAGGTTTTGAATAAAACATTTCAAAATCTTTTAACTATAAACATTTTTCTCAAAAATGTCTAAAAATCTTTTGACTTTAACGGTGCCAAAGAATTCTGGAGTTACCGACAAGGCCAGACTGAGAAGTGTTATTTTAATATATACATATAACTTAGATTATATATATATATATATATATATATATATATATATATATATATATATATATATATATATATATATATATATATATATATATATATATATGATGTAATTTTATTACATGATTGTTTGATGATTATTTTAATATTTATACGAGGTATTTAGATGACGTAGATTGTCACAAGAAACCCTAACTCCCCTAGCAAATCAATCGAAGCTATTCCCGTAGGAATTCTAGCTATTCTAGATCTAAACCAAGTTGTGGATATTTATGATCATGACAAAATGGTTGATATTCGTAGAAATGTTGATATTAGTTGATTGTGATATTGAAGAAGAATTGGCGAGATTAAATCTGATATCGATGTCATGACGATCTTTCCTTATAAAGTGGGGTTTGAAAAAACCTTACCACCTAGAAAGATGTCATCTGATTCGTTGTCGCCCAATTCTTAAATTTTAAAACGAAATGGTGAATGTTGCACTTGAGGCTGTCATTGGAGCCTTTACCCAAAAGCCTCATGCCACTGGTACCTCTCTGAGAAGTTTAATTGAATGTGTGAGTCATTTCATACTAGTGAATTATTTGATAACTATTGTTGCAAGAAGCTATAGGATTGAAAATCGAGTGTTGTTCATATAGAACTTTTATTGCCCTATTAAGGTCTAAGAATAAGGTTGAAAGTATTGGAGAATGAGGTGGGATATCGCATTGAGTATGGTTTGGTTGAAACATGAATAAAGTAAAATTTAACCTGTATGGAATATAAGATTGTTAAGAGGAAGTCGTTAAGTTCTGTGATTGAATTATAAGGTTTTAAATGATTGTTGGTTCGTGTTAAGGGTTCTTCCTAGGCCATTGTCCAATGACGAGGATGCCCCGTGTCCAATAAATAAATTGAAGAAATCTTCTTCTGAATTGGGACTGATGGATCTTCCGGGACAGGTGGAACCCCCATGAATCCTGTAGATTAGTATTCATTGTGATATCTTTTAAAAATCCCTAACTTAACTGAGATATCAGTTGGTAGGATGAGTTCTTAGAATTGTATGACATAGTGACACGTAATGTGTTACGGTACAATTTTGACTTGTTTGTGATTAATGAAAAGACTACCTTTAATTGCTAATCCTACACGTATCGATGTTATCTATCTTTTATTGCTTCATCCTAATGTTCGCATTAGTGATGCAACCATTGAACAAGTACTCATCTCGATTTGAGTTACATTATGGATTATTCTTTTTGAGTGCCATCGAGGTCATGAACCTCATGATTAATTGGCTAAGATCATTTCCTATCATATCGTAGTTAGTTCTTGGTGAACAACTTCTCATCACTCTTTTGCAGATCACTCATTGTTTTTATAAAATAAAACAGTATCCCTTGAGCAAAATTGAATTTTCATCACCATATGGAGTATTTAAAGTGAGTTTTGTAAGTAATCGTTATCGAAATAGAGTTGTTTATAAAACACCTTGGAAAACTTAATTGTTTTAACATCTTTGCACATTCATTTGATTTTTATTTCATGATTAAGCATGAATATATATATATTTTAAACATGATGACACAGTTTTGACGAAATGAGTATTGCATCGTTAATCCTAAAATTGAATATAGTTGCGCGCCTACATACAATTTGGAAGGGACCATGCAAGGCTGATTAGTAGTCACAGTAGAATTGTTAATAAACACTATATTTTCTTTGAAGTTGTGAAAGATTAAATTTTATGAGATCTGTAAGAAGTGCAAAAAAAAAATAGGGACATATTGTTAGAGACACCTATATATGTGCTCGTACCATTTATTCTTCTGAGTCGAATTTACTCATTTGTGGATATTGTCTTATTTGACAATTGACAACTCTTTCTTGCCCAATTCTCTCGTAGTGAGATTCTTTGGAAAAGTATTTGATTACCGAATGTTGATACCACACTGGGTGTATCGACGTTCCTATCTGTTAATGCAAGTGATGCCTAAAAACATTATTAGTGTTAACTAATCTTTCTTAGTTTTGATCACAACAAACTATACAACACATTTAGTGTAAAACATAAAAACGAATTATTTAACTAATACTATAATCAAGGTAATAATCATATCACTAACCTTTCTTAATCATACTTAGTTATCATCAAAATGATTATCCTTAAAACTCACTTTTGTTAATATGACAAAAGACTTTTTAATAAACTTTCTTTTTTAGAAAATGTTTTATTAAAATGGAAAATGAAAATTTGAAAATAGCATATTCCATATGATATTAGAATATCCTTTGAAGGATTCAAATACCTCAGATATTCCTACCCCACTAAAAGACAAAAAATGGAGCGTACTCTAGGGGCGAAACCTTAAGTAGCTAGGCGGTTCCTTAGCGATATGGAACCGCCGAGCTAGATAAGGTACCACGCCCAGATAGCCGTTATATATCCGTTATACTTTGTCTCCTTTAAATAGTGGGTCAAATCTTATTTTCCAACAAGCCTCTTGGACGTTTTTCTCAGCCCCCTTTCTCTTTTCTATAGCATAATCATTAGTAAATGATCACTTAATTTGTTAAGGATGTTTACATATGATTATCCTCTTGATCCCCTCCTTTACCTTGTCCAAAGAGAAGATCACTCACTCACTAGTGTTGTGATAAAGATGAATCTATGAACTAGTCATATTCATCATGATACTCTTTTTGTTTTAGGTTAATCCATTGTATTTATGAATACTTGGACTAGTTGTGTTCATCCAAGTTATTTGTGAATACTTGGATTTGTTGTGTACATCCATTGCATATGTGTTTGCTTGGATTTGTGTTGTGTAAATCCAAGCTACATGTGTGTACTTGGATAAGTCTAGTTGAGTTGTAATAGATTTGATTAGTAGTTCTCATTAAACTATAAAGTGATGTGGTTGTGTCTTGTGAGTTCTCACTAAACCTGAAAGTGATTAGTAGTTGTGTTGTGTGAAGTTCTCACTTAGCTTCAAAGTGAAGAGTCGTGAAGATTGGTTCTAGCTTTAGATTAGAACTCGACATCTAGCCTTGTGTCGTAAAATGGTGAAGTAGGCAACGTCGTGAAGATTGGTTCTACCTTGATATTAGAACTCGACATCTAGCCTTGTGTCCTGAAATTGTGAAGTAGGCAACGTTGTGTAGATTGGTCCTAGCTAAAGATTTGGTCTCGACATTTAGCTTAGTGTTGGAAAATAATGTAAGCAACGATGTAAGGTTTTCTCCGCCGAGAAGGGAGCTTGTGGATATAGTGGAAATCTCGAGTAGGTGTACTCGAGGAGTGGAGTAGAAACGAGGATAGAGCCTCGTTGTCGAACCACTATAAATCTTGGTGTCTCCCCACTAGGTTGTTTCCTTCCTTACTCTTTACTTATTTCATTATGATTATACTTACCTATTATCTTTGCTAGTGCATTTTGAATTGAACCTAATCATTATGCAACTTAGCCTCAAGTAAAAGATATTTTTGATACAACCCAAATTGAAAGTAACTTTAATTTGGTCACTAATAAAGAGAAACTATTCAACCCCCCCTTTCTAGTTTCTACAATTGGTATCAGAGAGATGGTCACTCAAGATCTTTGAAGTATATTGTACTTTGAAAATTGGATCGATCCATTGTCTCAAATTAGAAGGTCAAGTTGTACTAAAGTTTCTCTTTGGTCAAAACTATTTTTTTTTGAAAATAGGTCTTTTTAATTGGTATTATTACATCCCACTTAGATTAGTAGCATTTATACATTTTAGATCTACTCTTGAAATGTATCTACTAGATTGCATCTTGTCTTGTGTAGGTACTCATGAAGATCAATCATTGAATTGATTACGGATTGAGCTACTTGAACTTGTAGAAGACTCATCTTCATTGATCTTCAATATCTTTGAATGATGATTGGGAATAAAACTAGTCATTGAAGACTTAGTATTCTTCTTAGTCACTCTTGAGGCTTGTAGTGATGGATTGGAATGCTCTTGTGGCCAAGGTACGTTTTCGTTCTTCCACACGCCCTTTGATCATTCTTTTGATCATTACATGACTATGTGCTTGCTCTTGGCATCCTTGCCTTGACATTTGTTTGTGGTTTGTGATTCTTTCCTTTTATCCTCTCAAACCTTCATTGCTTGGATACTTGACTCACTATGGTGATGTAGAGTGAGTTAGTAGTAGCTTAAAGTATCAAGCATGATATCATGGTTTGCACCCATACGATTAGTAGGCCCTTCGTGGGAGAGAAAGTGAATCTATGCCTTGCTCATATCTTGGTTTAGACTAAGACTATTTTTGAAAGTGATCTTGTCTATGCTTCAATATTTGCTTTGTGTTTGTTCATTACTAAAGCTGTTTAACACTTCGCCGGAAAGGCACGTCTTAAACCACTATATATGACAGAAGCTCTTCGTTTCCATTATTTGAAGATTGTCATTATTCCCTTGAGCATTAATCCTAGTCTTGATTCACTTCCCTTGACTTCTCTCCACTTTTCTGTTTTGCTACGAGTAGTCGTTTGTCTGTTTCAATCCTTTTCGATCTCGATTTAACTCGTAATCCTTCGTTAAGGCATATTGCTTAGCGTTTTGATGATCCAATGATATTCTAAAAGGCTCATGATATATTTTTAAGTGTTTTAGAAAAACTTGGTTTTTAAAATTTGGTGTTTTTCATTGATAAAAACCAGCCTCTGTAGGCGGTTATTTATCTCTGGCGGTTCAAACCGCGGTACCTTATCGATAAGGAACCGCGAGAAGCAACTTGAGTCAGAGCGCCAGTTTGATTATTTTATTCCTTTTCAAACCACTATCTCTCTCTCCCAAAAACACACAGCCGACGGGTTTCATCTTTTCCACCATTGTTGAAGCTTCAAAAACCTTCAATCACTCAAATTAATTGATTCCAAGTTGTGGGTTTCACTCATCCTTCATCTAACATCAATTAATTGTAAGTATTTTCTTTCAATTTCATCTATTTTGTTCCAGGGTTCATCCTTTCATAATTGGGGATTTTTAAAATTGAAATTGAATTAAAACCTTAATAGGAATGTTGGTTGACATGGTTATTTTACTATGATTCCTTAGGTTCATATTCATTAAGATCTCACTAAAACCCACTTGTAGAACGAATCCAAATTTTGATTAATTATTTTGATTAAAAGATGGATTTGAGATGAACCCATGAACAAATAGGTAATGTCATTGTTAATGCTTACATAAAAACCTTGTTTTGAAAAACCAATGTTCTAATCCATTGTTGATCCAACATAGATAATGTGTTCTTGGTTAATGATGGAATAGATACATTGTGAACATGAGAATGATATGGATTCAATCCTTTGTTTGTCAAGAAATTGATATAACACATTCTCATATTTTCGATTTTTGATTTTTCATATGAGTGATTGGAAATAAATTTTTCTTGTTTGTATTTAGGTACTAATCATGCCTTCACAATATCAAAAAGATCATCAAGTCACTAGAAACTATATGTTGGACATTTCCCAGACCTATGCTTCCGCTCAACTTCGCAACTCATTTCCATCCCTTTCTACTCGTTGTTTCCATGAGGGTAGAGTCGTTGACGAGGGAATAACGGGTTATGACTATATCCAATATATGTTTGAGATTTCGGGGTTTGATTGCTTGCTCAACATAGAAGAAGATATTTACCCCTTGTTCCTTCTTGAATTCTTTAGCACCTACTCCATGCTTGAATACAATGGATAAATTTTCATTCGTTTCGTGTTGAATGATCGATTGATTCAATACTCCCTCGAAAACTTTGGTGAAATTCTCGGTGTGCCATATGAAGGCACTTGTCGTTTTACGGATAAATGGAGACTTGATAGTCTCTTGGAATCCTACGATAAAACTCAAAATGACCTCACCGAAATTGATCTAGAGTTCATCCTTGACATCATTTTGAAAGAGCGTGATGGAAACGTTGTGAGAAGCCTTCATCCAAATGTGCAAAATGTGAATCGATATGAAGTGCTCTCTAGAGACCTTAAGGATTTAATGGTCCAATGGGCAAATATCCTTAGGGAGAATGTCTTTTGTCTTGGTGGAAACCGAGATCATATCCCGGCTTGTATGGTTCATATGTTGAGTTGCATCTTTACATCCACTAAGTATAATTTGGCATTCTATATCGCTCGACGAATAAATTATGCCCTTTCAAAGCCCAAAACAAACTTTCCCTATGATATGCTTCTTACTCGCCTTTTCAAAAGGGTTGCTCATGATTTTCCCCACCTCGATCTTTCTCGCTTTCACCCGGTTCATCGGGTTATGTTGCCTATTCAAGAGGTATATGCAAGAAAGACAAGAAGTGATCGAGGTTCGCGAAAATCCGATCATCAAGAGACGGATGACGAGGACACCTATATGCCAACAAGTGATGGTGATGGCATAGTCATGAGACTGTATTTATACATAGTCTCATCGTCCAAATCGGGCTTAAAACGATTACAATATCATCAAAATACCCAAAAATGTGCTTGTATTTGTTCATTGTGTATTTCAGGTACGGATATCGTGAATTCACCAAAAGATCAAAGGAATCAAGCAAAAACGAACACGGGAAACGGAGCCGCACAAAGAACCGGGCCCGAGTATGGAATTTACAAAAATGCCTTTGAAGTTTTGAAGATTGACAACACTGGTCCCTCATCTTAGAAGATTTGTCATAATTGGTCCTTGGGGAAATCATATTTTGCAAGAAAAATCCTCCATGTTTGAAGAATTGAGAAAGCAAGCCCTTGAAGAATGCAATATTTGCATATATGATCCTTGATATAACTTTGCAAGAAACTTGTGCCAAGTTTGACAAGTTATTCAAACTTGTTTACAAAGGAAAAGAAAGTTTTGGGCTGTTTTATGGGAAGTATCAAGTTATAAGGATTTGGGGGACTTAATGGGGCAGACAACCAAACACACCACAACCAATCATATCACCACATCATCACCCTCCACCAATCAAATTCCTCCATCCCACCACGTCAACAATCCACCCACACATTCCATTTTAACTTAATCAATTTTTAAATTATGTGGGAAACAGAATTTTTAAAAACTAATCCCCCCCTAAACGAATTAAAACATCTGTTCATCACCACCCAACACTATAAACCCTAATCTTGATTAGGTTTAATCCAAAGGGGTTATGGCTTATATTCTCCAGATTGGTAATTCACCACACCCTCACCTAAACCCACCACACAAACCTTCCAACCCGTGACCACAAGGGCCCCACCGTCCTTCTCCTGCTCCTTCAAAAATGGTAAAAAACGAATCTTCAGACCAATCAATGCCCCACATCAAATCCTTGGTCCCTAAGGAGTTCATTCAACGTTTATGATCACATAACAACAACTGACTCATCACATGTCCAAGATTGACCAAGTTTGAACAAATCGTCCAAGGGCATTCATGGAATTTCAGTTCCTTAGGGTTTTATTATCTAGATGGTTCTATTAGTATCTATATAAAGCACCTATCAACATGTGATAGGGCTTGTTCCAGTTTATGTATTTTTTTAATGAATTAATGAAAATGAAAAGTTTCTAAATTGCATATTACTGAGTTCCATTTTAAACATTTTTCTAGTGTAATTTAGTGTAAAAGATTCACTGTTATGGGAGTTGTTTAAGGTTTTCATTAGCATTCACGTTTCAAAGTATTTCAGAAATTCAGTTTTTTTTAAAACCTTTCATCAGCTTGAATAGCAATCCCACTTGAAGTGAAAGTGGATTGTGGGATTGCTTTCAGCTTGGAGTTAAGTTTCTTTTGGGTTATATTGTTATTGATTTCAAAAATTTCAGTTTAAAGATTTTATCAAAAAATCTTTATCTCTTTCTTTCCTAATCATCACTGTTTGAACAGCTTATACAAAAAGCTTATTCAAGCTTTTGGCATAGCTGGTTCAAGCTTGAATTTGCTTCTTGTTTACTTGTGCTTGTGCAGGGTTCCAAGAACATAAAGCCCTTTACCTCTTTTAATTGCATTTCTCCATTTGGGAAGATATTGATAACCCTGGGTCTGTTGTAGACCTACCAGCAGGGTCTCTCTACACTACTCACAAGCTCTCATAAGTCCATTTAGTCCATTTAAAGAAGGCCTCAGCCCAAGGTTTGGCTTGAACCCTTTTTATGAACTTTTTGGATTTTTGTATGAAGATTATGTGATTTTGAGTTAAATTGCTGGTTTGTTGGAATTTTCAGTTTGATTGTGCTTATTTAGTTGTTATATGTATGAGTAGTTGATTGGTAATCAGTTTAATCAAGTTGTGAATGAATCTCCTTGGTTATTTTCACTTTCTGAATTTTAAGGGGGGGTGTTTGGATCTGCTTTTTAGGTTAAGTGCTTGACAAATATTTGGCCTAAAAGTAATCTGCATAGACTCCATTAGGTTAGTTGTGGTTTTAGATGTCATTTATTTCAGTTTAGTGGCAAGAAATAGGAACTTGCATGTTAAAATTGGGTAGAATATAGCTTAAGTTCATTTTGCAATTTTTCTGTTTCATTTAGTGTACATTTGATCACCATTGTTGCTAGATTGCTAGGAGATTGTATCATCTAGGATTATAGATAGCTTATATGTGATTTGGTAGTCATTTGTGCAAGATTTGGCCATTAGAAAGTCACCAAATTACCAAACACATCAGCAAACAAACCATATGCACTTTTCTGTATTACAGTGACTGAATTAGGCATTTTGTGTGTGATTGTTGTTATCAAGTTGGTGTTTTTCTTGTTTGTTTGACTCCCCACAACACCAACTGGTTGTGGGGGTGCCCTTGTATCCAAGAAAAACCATGATACCAAAAAGATATAAGCTTAAAACCCCCCAGACCCACGTTTTCTGTAAGAGCAGTGGGAACCAATTCCCCCTGCTAGTGTATATCTTAGTACTGCCCAGCTAAAGGACAAATAGTCCCACATGTCACTTTCAGATTCTTGATTTTTTGTCTTTTGTGACCAAAAATAGGAGTTAGGACTTGAAACTTTTTTCAATATTTTTCTTATTTAATTTCTGATTTTTCAGTTTGTTTTATTTTTCAGTTACTGTTCATTTAGTATTTTTTAGATTAAATAGCTATTTTAAATTACTTTTTAATTTCTGTTTTTGGCATTTAGTGTAAAAAATCATTATTTTTCAGTTTTAAAAATTTTGTTAGACTTAGAAAAATGTTTTAAGATTTTTAATCAAAAATTATTTTACTGTTCACTTTTTAATTATTTTTTATAATTAATTTAGCTTAATTAGGGTTTTAATATTAAACTGTTTTGTCTTTTAGTGCAAAATTTTATATTTTTCAAACTTTTTCAATTTTCTACTGTTCAATAGCATAAATTAGAATTTTCAAAATTGTCAAATTATTTTTGGCATTATTTTATTATTTTTTATGATTATTTTAGTTTAAAAATAGTTTTAAGTCATTTAAAAATAGAAAAATAGTTTTGAAAATTTAGGAAAAATACTTTTTAGTCTTTAAATAACATAAGTAACTTATTAGTTCAATAAAATAATATTTTGGACATTTTGTTAATTATATTTCATTTTAGGGCTTTAATTAGCATTAAAAATTGAATATTTAATTAATAAAAGGTTTTAAAATATATTTTTTGGATTTTTATTCTTATTTATATTATTTTAGACTTAGTTTAAACTTTTAATTAATTTTTAGGTTTAATTTTTAATTTTGTCGCGTTTTACGTAATTACGTCATCGTTTTACGTCAACGTCGTAGTTTAATCGTAATCGTAGCTCGTCTTTACTTTTTCTCTTCTCAACCAAAAATGTCACTAATCCAAACTAGATTTCATATATATTGGCACATTAATACACACACCTCCTTCGAGAACGAACCAGCATTTATTCGACTTGTCGGTTTTCCTAAATCGTCGAGTTTAATACTTGCCGCACTTATACGTTGTTTTCCTAAACGCGTATCACTACATCAATTTTTGGCGCCGCTGCCGGGGAGGTGTTTAGTGTGCCATTATTATTAGTATCGTGTTTGTGTGAGTAGTGCGTTTTTGCTTTTCATTTTTGGAAAGCGTGAATATCGTACATACTCATTTTTGTTATTTTTCTCTATTACATTATAATATCCAAATAAATCGTGTTTAATTTTCCTAAATTAAACACTCAACAATCATTTTACTATATTGTAGATATATTGGTTTTCGTTTTTCTTGTGAATATATTATTACTATATTGTATCTACGTAAGAACAATAAATATACAAGTACTCCAAAAGCGTGAAAACGCAACCTTGATTCGGGATTTCATCACTCGATCATTGTATTCAAATCCAAAGCAAAAGTTTAAAGGCAAAATAGATAAATACTTTCGTGAGGCTTAATTTCAATTAACACAAACTATAAGGTGGGTATAAGGCGGTTGTATTTCACGACCTAAGGGAAAAAGGCTCTTAAGTGCTTAGCGCCGCCTCGTTTCCCCCGCTTGCTTGTGCGTGTTTTGAGAAAGAGGGCTAATCGAGGGTTTGCCACCCAAGTATTATCTACGTATATTATATTTGCTTGTTTTCAAGATAAAACCCTCTTGAACGTTTTGGTGTTCCACCAACGTTCTAAAGTCATCGAAAGCGTTCACTCCACGTGATCGTTTTCATTCTTTGAGTCTCCTTTAATAGAGAAAGTCGATTCGAGGAGATATTTCTAGATTTGAGTCTACATAATACATTCAAAAACCCAAAAAAAATTAAAAAAAACAATCAAAAATCAAAAAAAGTGAAAAATCAAAAAACCACAAAAAGAATCTTCTTTGCTACCACCCATTCTACGCTTAGTGCATGCGCACTCGATCGAAGGATTATTCCAATTCTAGCGAAGCTTCGAATCGACGCAATCGTAATCGAAGGAATCGACGACGTAGACGAGATTTAGAAACCGACGTTCCTAATATCGTTGTTGAAGAAACCGTAGAGGAGATGGCCGACAATCGTTCGATGATGGAATTGCTCCAAGCACCCACCGAGGGTTATGGAGACGCGATCGTAATTCCCGCTATCGAAGCGGAGAATTTTGAGATAAAGAGCGTAATGATTTCGTTGATTCAAGCTACGAAGTTTCGAGGTCGTGAAGCCGATAATCCTCACGACCATATTCGGAATTTTGATCGTCTTTTAGCTACGAGCAAGTTTAAGAACGTCGACACTGATGTCGTCAAGCTTATGCTTTTTCCGTACTCGCTCGATGGTGCCGCCAAGGATTGGTACGAGAAAGAGCCACCTAATTCGATAACTACGTGGAAGGATCTCGTCTCCAAGTTCGTTAATTATTTTTTCCCACCGTCTAAGACAACGTTTTTCAAGAATGAAATTACGAAATTTGAGCAAAAACCGAATGAATCTTTTAGAGACGCGTGGGATCGTTTTAAGGAATTGCTTAGGCAATGTCCTCACCATGGTTTTTCCGAGTTGCACCAAATCGATACGTTTTACAACGGTCTTAATTTTCAAGAACAAGATTCGTTGAATTCCGCCACCGGTGGAAACTTTTTGTGTAAAACTCCGAAAGATGCATTGATAATTATCGAAAACCGATCCAAGGTCTACCAACTCCGCAACACACCGAGTGTTGCCAATGTCGCTAATGTTAGTAGTTCTAATCGCGACATTGAGCGAGTTGATGCAAAAGTCGACAAGTTGACGAATGTGTTTACGTATTTTCTCGTCGAAATGCAAAAGAAAGACGCTCCCGCTACGATGAAAGCGGTCGAGGTTTCGTGTACGTTTTGTGATGGACCTCATAATTATTACGAGTGTGCGGCTACGGATGGCCAAACGTCGAATGTAAGTGCGTTAAATGGAAACAACAATTTTCAAAATCAAAATAACGCGGGTCCATCACAACAAGGCAATTATAACCAAGGCAACAATTTTCAAAACCGAAACAATTTTCAAGGAAACAATCAACAAGGAAATTTTTCGAATCAAAACCAAGGAGGTTATAATCAAGGTCGTAATATAACTTGGCAAAATCGAGACAATAATCAAAACTCGAATTTTTCAAACAACAACAATCAAGGCAACAATTTTTCAAGTGGTAATCAAGGAAATTTTCAAAGAAACAATCAAAACCAAGGGAACTTTAATTCTAATCAAAATAGTTCATCAAACGATTTTCAAAATTACATGTAAACGAATGAGGCTAATATGAGACGATTAGAGGGAGAAATTGGTACTTTGAAAAACGACTTTTCTAATACATTCAAATTACAAAACACGAAGATTGAGCAAGGGCAAATTGACATAAAAAAGATGTTTTCGGCCATAATGAACAAGTCCTCGGGTGCGTCATCGAGCTCGTTACCTAGTGACACCGTTACAAATCCGAAGGAACAATGTAAAGCCGCCTCGTCTCGTGAGAAAGGTCGTGTGATTACCCCTAACCTTGAAGGATTTCGAGTTGTTTATGCTTCTCAACCCTCGACTTCTAAGACGTCTTCTTGTTCTAAAGTCGATGGGGTGAACGTGGCGACCAAGGAAAAAGGTGCACACCCTCGTGTACCTCAAATTCCATCAACGGTTAAAAAAGAGAGCTTTGTCGACCTTACCAAAGTAACCCTTGAAGAAACTTGTGCATCGATCCTTTTTAAAAAACCCAAAAGGCGTATGCCGAGAAAGAAAAGGATCCGGGCCAATTTCTTTTACCTTGTGATTTTTCCAAGATTGAGGGATGTTTAGCCCTTACCGATTTAGGTGCTAGCATCAATCTCATGCCTCATTCTCTTTGGAAATTGATGAGATTGCCTTCACTTACCCCCACAAACATGACTATCGAGCTAGCAAATTGTATGCCTTTAATACCAATTGGAATAGCCGAGGATGTCTATGTTAGGATTCGAAAGTTTGTTTTTCCCGCGGATTTCGTTATATCCGATTACGAGTGTGACCCTAAATGTCCCATTATTTTAGGCCGACCATTCTTATCGACGGCTCGAACCGTAATCGACGTTCACGAGGGGAGACTTACCATGAGATATGGGGATGACAAAATGGACTTTTTCGTTAGAAAATCCCAAGGGTTTAATGAGAATGAAAAAAACCGAGGTTTCAAAACCTAATGATTCAAATCCTAATGATTTCAAAATGTTCACTTTAGCGGAACAAATGAGGCTTAATGCATGTTTTGAAAGAATTAAGAAAAACGGTTTTAAAGATGATGATTTTAATGATAAAGAATACGTGTACCTAATTCAAAAGGGTATGTATAAATTTATGGATGAAAACTCACTTTGGGATGTTTTTAGCGAAACAAGTGAAACACCAATTCCGAAGGGCGACGTTAGTGCCATCACAACAAAGACCAATATGGGCTCGTCTTCACCACCTTTGAAGGACCACGTCTTTGAGGCTTCAACTTCTAACTCCATCGAAGTGCCTCCTTTGCCTAGCCCAACACCCGTTGAGGCTAAAGGGTTTATCGACATCGATCCTCTCGTCTTAGAAAAGTCACCTAAGCATAGTCATTCGACTTGTAAGACCATGGTTGTGAGTGCTCACATCGACTCTTTCTTTGACGATGACGATGGCGATTTTTCCGAGATTGATCACGTACTTCGAAATCCACATGCAATTTTTGATTCTCCTAAAAAGAAACATGTGAAGTACGATGATTATGAGTTTGATCCCGAGATTGAGGAAATCATTGAACGAGAGCTAGCTCTTATGCCTTCACTTCCACCTACGAGTGAGGTCGATCTTTCCAAAATCGAGGATGAACTTAATGAGTTGGAACGTCTTATTTTCGATGACGAGCCAACTTATGTGACCACCAAAAGTCCAATTCTCGAGGAATTACCTAATCAACACTCCTCAAATGAGAATTACGTTTACCACATTCGTGAGGATTTAACTTATCAACAATCCCCACAAAAGAATGATGGTTTCGTGCTTGATCGTGATCTTTCGAGAGAGTTTCTAAGATACTCAAGGAGGGGAATGACAAACCTTGGTTTGACAAGCCTATCTTTGATGAAGAAATCGATGAGATCGACGTTCATGAGGATGACGAGTATGTTGACCCCAAGGGGGCGGTGTTCTTTATTGACAAACGTTTTGAGAACTTATACAATCCACCACCCCCTAACCGCGACTTAAATGTGAGGATTTTTAGCCCGACTAATTTTGAATTTGACACGCCAAATATTTTCGACATTATTCAATCGGGTTTTCATAAAGAGTTTAAAAACGATGAAAAAGGAAAAGATTTTAAAAATGTTTTAAAAGATTTTTCTACATGTTTAACTCCGTCATCACCGCGTTTCATGAGTGCTACAACCTCGTCTACTCCTTTTGACGATGGTGTGTGTGGTTTTAGTGTGGGGGAAGCCCCAAATGTTCCCTCACATTTCTCCACCGAGGACGAGATTTACGATCCCGGAATTGCTTGTAAAGGGAAATCTCGGTCTTCCACCGATGCAATAAATGGAAAACTTATCTATTTGCTTGGTGAGAGTCTACCTCGAGTAGCTCATTTTAGTGACTTACCCATTGCCCCACCTTTCTATTTCTCATCTCTTTTCTTCTACCCCATTGGGGTTCGTGTTGAAGTAGCGTTGTTTCGTCTTTCATCCGAAAACGAAGACGCTATCTTTGACCCCGGTATACGTTTATCGGGTTTTTAAAGTACTCAATGTACTTTTGGGCATTGTTTATCATGTAAGCCCCACCAAAAATGACCAAACCATGATTATCCCTAAATGATCACATTTATGGGGATTCGAGTCGAGCTTTTGACTCGGTTATCAAAAACAAGGTGCCTCGTGGGGGATTCTCATGCTTATCCTTGTACATATTATTGCTTTCTTAGTTAACGTAACGAGGGGACTTGTGCTCTTCCAACCTTTGTTCCGTGGTTGTTTGTGATTGTGATTTATTAGGTTCATCGTCATCATTGAAGCCTCTCGTGTTCGTTTTACGGATCACTCGAGCTTCGATCGTTGCCTTTGGAGATTCCGATATCCGATGATATCCTTTTATGTTCTAACGTTTATCTTATTAGCATAATTCATAAACGGCTTTTAGGTTATTCGTTTTACCCTTTCCATGCTCGAGATTAAGCATTCGACTTCGTCTCTAGTATGGGGGTGTTTTCACCCCTAGACTCGAAACATTGAGGACAATGTTTAGTTTTAGTATTGGGGGGGGTGAGTAGATACTTCACCTTGCTTACGTCACCGCGCAATCCAATATTCATCTTTTTGCTATCGTTTTGTTGTAAATAAGGCCAAAAATGGCCAAATTTTAAAAGTTTTCATATTTTTCATAAGTGTTTAAGACACGAATGTAGGTTTTCCGATGGTGAGAATAAGAGTAATTTTTGACTCGACCGTGCGTGTTGAGCACTTAGCTTCGATTCCTTAACTTTTTTGGCTAAGTCTCTTAAATGAGGACGAGAAATGATAGAGTTGTTTATAAGTCTCGTAATCGTCACGATCTCATGTGTAGTAATTATTAGCTTATTCTCCCCACGCTTTTGCATAATAAATTGTTAATAAATATTGATTTAGCGGTTTAGTCACTATTGTTGGTTTCTAATTTGTTTTGGTAGCTTCCATGTAATTAAATTGGGAAAACATTAAGGTATCGCCAGCGTCACGGTTTTAAAGTATTGGCACCCAAATATCGAAAGCTTCACCTAATAATAAGATTTCAAGTGCTCACCTAAGTTAAGCAAAAATTTGAAGCTCACAAGGCCGAAAAATCTATGCCCAAATTGAAAGTGAATCAAGCCTTAATCTTCGAAGCTTTAAAGAACCAAAATTCGCTTTAGCGTGAGGATATACGTCTTTGGCTAATAAAACCACCGATGAGGCGGATAATAAAAGGCAAGGCAAGACCGAAGTCATAATAAAAGCTTCATGGCGAAGTTGAATAAAAGATGGAGGTAAACCAAAGATAATAAGGCCCTTCCGTTAGGGGGCATATAAAAGTCTTGGTAATAAGTCTCATGTTCAAAACCGTTATAAAACCGTGTTTATCGATCCTTCTTGTTGACTTAATTTTTTGACATCGTTGTCTATTAGGGTGAATTATTAATTTAATGATTTTGATTACACCGTTAAAACTCTATTTTTAGACTTAATCTCTATTCACGCATAAGTCAATGATGTATCCTCGTGATCATTAAGACAAAATAAATTATAAGAGATACCAAGTAGGAATAAGGGAGTTTAGGTGTGTAATTAACACTCATGAGATGTGTTCGTGTTGCTAACTTATAATAACAATGATCTCGTTACACGCTTAGCATGGAATTGGGTGAAAATCGAGGACGACGAAATTATTTCTAACGAAGCATTCACGTGTTCTTGTTCTATGATCCCAAAAGTCATGTTCTCTTGATGAAAGCAATACATTATGTCTAAAACGCGTGTAGTAGTTTATTTAAGTTTATGTCTTTAATAAATGTCATCATAAAATGAATTTTGGAAGTGCTAAGATACTTAATTCTAGCATTGCGTGGGGACACGGAAATGGTTTAGTATGGGGGAGTGATGAGACTGTATTTATACATAGTCTCATCGTCCAAATCGGGCTTAAAACGATTAAAATATCATCAAAATACCCAAAAATGTGCTTGTATTTGTTCATTGTGTATTTCAGGTATGGATATCGTGAATTAACCAAAAGATCAAAGGAATCAAGCAAAAACGAACACGGGAAACGGAGCCGCACAAAGAACCGGGCCCGAGTATGGAATTTACAAAAATGCCCTTGAAGTTTTGAAGATTGACAACACTGGTCCCTCATCTTAGAAGATTTGTCATAATTGGTCCTTGGGGAAATCATATTTTGCAAGAAAAGTCCTCTATGTTTGAATAATTGACAAAGCAAGCCCTTGAAGAATGCAATATTTGCATATATGATCCTTGATATAACTTTGCAAGAAACTTGTGCCAAGTTTGACAAGTTATTCAAACTTGTTTACAAAGGAAAAGAAAGTTTTGGGCTATTTTATGGGAAGTATCAAGTTATAAGGAATTGGGGGACTTAATGGGGCAGACAACCAAACACACTACAGCCAATCATATCACCACATCATCACCCTCCACCAATCAAATTCCTCCATCCCACCACGTCAACAATCCACCCACACATTCCATTTTAACTTAATCAATTTTTAAATTATGTGGGAAACAGAATTTTTAAAAACTAATCCCCCCCTAAACGATTTAAAACATCTGTTCATCACCACCCAACACTATAAACCCTAATCTTGATTAGGTTTAATCCAAAGGGGTTATGGCTTATATTCTCCATATTGGTAATTCACCACACCCTCACCTAAACCCACCACACAAACCTTCAAACCCGTGACCACAAGGGCCCCATCGTCCTTCCCCTGCTCCTTCAAAAATGGTAAAAAACGAATCTTCAGACCAATCAACGCCCCACATCAAATCCTTGGTCCCTAAGGAGTTCATTCAACGTTTATGATCACATAACAACAACTGACTCATCACATGTCCAAGATTGACCAAGTTTGAACAAATCGTCCAAGGGCATTCATGGAATTTCAGTTCCTTAGGGTTTTATTATCTAGATGGTTCTATTAGTATCTATATAAAGCACCTATCAACATGTGATAGGGCTTGTTCCAGTTTATGTATTTTTTTAATGAATTAATGAAAATGAAAAGTTTCTAAATTGCATATTACTGAGTTCCATTTTAAACGTTTTTCTAGTGTAATTTAGTGTAAAAGATTCACTGTTATGGGAGTTGTTTAAGGTTTTCATTAGCATTCACGTTTCAAAGTATTTCAGAAATTCAGTTTTTTTTAAAACCTTTCATCAGCTTGAATAGCAATCCCACTTGAAGTGAAAGTGGATTGTGGGATTGCTTGCAGCTTAGAGTTAAGTTTCTTTTGGGTTATATTGTTATTGATTTCAAAAATTTCAGTTTAAAGATTTTATCAAAAAATCTTTGTCTCTTTCTTTCCTAATCATCACTGTTTGAACAGCTTATACAAAAAGCTTATTCAAGCTTTTGGCATAGCTGGTTCAAGCTTGAATTTGCTTCTTGTTTACTTGTGCTTGTACAGGGTTCCAAGAACCTCAAGCCCTTTACCTCATTTAATTGCATTTCTCCATTTGTGAAGATATTGATAACCCTGGGTCTGTTGTAGACCTACCAGCAGGGTCTCTCTACACTACTCACAAGCTCTCATAAGCCCATTTAGTCCATTTAAAGAAGGCCTCAACCCAAGGTTTGGCTTGAACCCTTTTCATGAACTTTTTGGATTTTTGTATGAAGATTATGTGATTTTGAGTTAAATTGCTGGTTTGTTGGAATTTTCAGTTTGATTGTGCTTATTTAGTTGTTATATGCATGAGTAGTTGATTGGTAATCAGTTTAATCAAGTTGTGAATGAATCTCCTTGGTTATTTTCACTTTCTGAATTTTAAGGGGGTGTTTGGATCTGCTTTTTAGGTTAAGTGCTTGACAAATATTTGGCCTAAAAGTAATCTACATAGACTCCATTAGGTTAGTTGTGGTTTTAGATGTCATTTATTTCAGTTTAGTGGCAAGAAATAGGAACTTGCATGTTAAAATTGGGTAGAATATAGCTTAATTTCATTTTGCAATTTTTCTGTTTCATTTAGTGTACATTTGATCATCATTGTTGCTAGATTGCTAGGAGACTGTATCATCTAGGATTATAGATAGCTTATATGTGATTTGGTAGTCATTTGTGCAAGATTTGGCCATTAGAAAGTCACCAAATTACCAAACACATCAGCAAACAAACCATATGCACTTTTCTGTATTATAGTGACTGAATTAGGCATTTTGTGTGTGACTGTTGTTATCAAGTTGGTGCTTTTCTTTTTTGTTTGACTCCCCACAACCCAACTGGTTGTGGGGGTGCCCTTGTATCCAAGAAAAACCAAGATACCAAAAAGATATAAGCTTAAAACCCCCCAGACCCACGTTTTCTGTAAGAGCAGTGGGAACCAATTCCCCCTGCTAGTGTATCTCTTAGTACTGCCCAGCTAAAGGACAAATAGTCCCACATGTCACTTTCAGATTCTTGATTTTTTGTCTTTTGTGACCAAAAATAGGAGTTAGGACATGAAACTTTTTTCAATATTTTTCTTATTTAATTTCTGATTTTTCAGTTTGTTTTATTTTTCAGTTACTGTTCATTTAGTATTTTTTAGATTAAATAGCTATTTTAAATTACTTTTTAATTTCTGTTTTTGGCATTTAGTGTAAAAAATCATTATTTTTCAGTTTTAAAAATTTTGTTAGACTTAGAAAAATATTTTAAGATTTTTAGTCAAAAATTATTTTACTGTTCACTTTTTAATTATTTTTTATAATTAATTTAGCTTAATTAGGGTTTTAATATTAAACTGTTTTGTCTTTTAGTGCAAAATTTTATATTTTTCAAACTTTTTCAATTTTCTACTGTTCAATAGCATAAATTAGAATTTTCAAAATTGTCAAATTATTTTTGGCATTATTTTATTATTTTTATGATTATTTTAGTTTAAAAATAGTTTTTAGTCATTTAAAAATATAAAAATAGTTTTGAAAATTTAGGAAAAATACTTTTTAGTCTTTAAATAATATAAGTAACTTATTAGTTCAATAAAATAATATTTTGGACATTTTGTTAATTATATTTAATTTTAGGGCTTTAATTAGCATTAAAAATTGAATATTTAATTAATAAAAGGTTTAAAAATGTATTTGTTGGATTTTTATTCTTATTTATATTATTTTAGACTTAGTTTAAACTTTTAATTAATTTTTAGGTTTAATTTTTAATTTTGTCGCGTTTTACGTAATTACGTCATCGTTTTACGTCAACGTCGTAGTTTAATCGTAATCGTAGCTCGTCTTTACTTTTTCTCTTCTCAACCAAAAACGTCACTAATCCAAACTAGATTTCATATATATTGGCACATTAATACACACACCTCCTTCGAGAACGAACCCGCATTTATTCGACTTGTCGGTTTTCCTAAATCGTCGAGTTTAATACTTGCCGCACTTATACGTTGTTTTCCTAAACGCGTATCACTACATCACATAGGTACTAGTTATCACTTCAACTCTTCGAGTAATTCCCACCTATCCTCAAACTCATTCGTGGATGGACTTGAAGACTTAGCTCCCCCACCTCATTATTCCTCTAGTGAAGTACCGGAAGATCTCAACATGGAGCATCTCTACCGTGAAAATCTTAGGACTAGAGGTGAATTGCATGAACACCCGGTTGAGTCAAGGAAGGGATTCAAATATTTGGGGAATATGATCAAGGGATTGGGCAAGAAGAGAAGATGAAAGCTTTGAAGTATTTCAAAGAATACATGTTGGTAACATGTAATGTTGAACAATTGTTTTTATTATCTTGGATGTGTATTAACTTATGCTACATGTTTGGATTGTTATTTTTAATCCTAAATGTTGCTTTTGCCTTCATGTTTGTGATTTACATAGCTTTGTGCATGTCTTATGATAGTTAGCTTCTTAGATTTTGGTCAGTAGTTAACTTTGCTTGTGAATCCTTTGATAAAAATCTGGGTTAACCAAAATTTGGGATGGGAAATTTTTGAAAGACCTCTGGTCGCGGTTCCATATCGACCAGCGGATCCTTATCGATAAGGAACCGCCGGTCCTAGATAAGGAACCGCCACCATTGTATCCGACAGAATCTTTTGCTTTACACTATTTTCTTCAATCTGTGTAAACTTTGCATGACTCTTTGTAAAAACCTGCATATTTCCTAAACTAGGTTACCTAAATTCATTATTCAACTAAAATGATTTTAACCTATTACTAGTTTGGATCATACCCTCCCCCATTTAAACCCACCTTGTTAGTCATGTTCTTCACACATCAAAACATCCTTCCCTAACCCTTAAACCACCCTTGTCAACCATGGTTTCTACAAAAACCCCAAACACCCCAAGGAAAACACTTAAGATTAGGATTAAGGTACCCTAGCCTAACTCCTCACCCTTTCACACACCAAAAAATGAGATGGTTCCAATCCTCATTTCCTCATCACCCTCACCACCCCTTGCACCATGCAAGACAACATCCACCCATGGTACTAACCACTCCATCGGTTCTACCTCCTCTTCATTCAACTCAAGAATGAATGAGCTCTCTTCACCCTTCACTCCAAGTACACCCTTGGATGTGACGACACTACCCCAACCAATCTAAAGCATTCCTGTTGTAAATGACTTTGATGACACCTTGGTGACTTCACTATTTACCCCTCCTAACTCACCCATTTCACCAACCTTGGAGAACATACCTCCACACTCACCCATTTCTCCTTTGGGGAATATGCCTCCACTCTCACCCTCATCACCCTTGGAGAACATGCCTCCTCCACCTCCACCACACTCAAACACTCCAATTTTGCGTGTTCCACTTTCCCTCCTTTTGGGTGATCCTTACTATGGGTTTCAAGAGACTCATGGTCCTAATTGTCCATGTTGTCTCTACAACCACTACATCATCCATAACCTTAGGATGGAGATGTTTAGACTACATAGGAGGTTGCAAGAGTTCTTGCTTACCTTGTTCTCCATGCCTCCTCCTAGGAGATGAATGATGAGTTTTCTAAATAAATGGTTTTCAACAAAACCAAGCCAAAAAAGAATCTAGATCTAATGTTAAGCTAGCTTTGTAATAGTTAGGTCTCTTTTTTTTCTATTTGTCATTGTAGTTGCTTCCTTCATGTGTGTTTCATGATGTTGATCTATGGATTTAGCTTTATGTGTTTCTATCCTTATGTGCACATTAATCAACTTTAATTTGAAATTAAAATTGAACCTAAATCTATCACAACCTCTAAAAACTTGACTAAAATTGGTTCAAAATGATATTCAAATATTTTGTCACCTTTTGTCAAGACATTCTTTGTGAATGTGTTGCTTTATGCAACCCTACCATAATTTGGTGCTAATAGAGGTAAAATTCCAAGATTTGCAACTTTTTGAAAAAGTCTTAGTTTTTCCCAAAACCCTGGAAAAACATGGTTTCATGTCCACTGGATGCGGCTCACTAAAAGTCGTGCGGTTCCTTATGTGATAAGGAACTGCTGGTCCCTTTAAGGTACCGCGGACAGAAATCAATTTTTGACGGTTTTTTGGTCAAAACTTTTAAAACCATATACCCTGTCAAGATTCCTTGTTTACTCAAATTGACTAAACATTCCTTGACACTACACTTTTTGTATTCAAATTCTTACCTTGATTACATTCTACTTATACCCCAACCTTGAGATTTCATTCTCACAATTTCCCAACCTTGAGATTTCATTCTCACACCTTCTCAACCTTGATATTTTGTTCTCACACCTTAACAATGCCTAACTCATCCTTTCATAACCTTGACATTTCATTGTCACAACCTCACTCACCCAAAGCTTCCTTATCCAAACTTTCAAAGAAACCGAAAATCTCGGTTCGACCTATTTGGATCAAGAAGAATGAACCATCTTCTTCCAAACCACCCAAAAACCCTACCTTCTCTCCAATCAAGTATTGGAATGAGACTTATACCATTAACCCCATCACCGGAGCTAAAGAAAATGTTCCCCCACCACCATAATCCTTCAATACCCCTCAACTCAATGATCTTTCAACCTTCCCAAACCTCACAAGGCATTGTGAAAACATTTCCAAACCCATTACCCCTCCACCACCAAACCTTAGGTTTGATGCCATACCCCCATCAACCCATTTTGTGTTGCATCATGGATCCTCGTGTGCTTGTTGTCGATTTCAACAAATTGAACTTCCTCATGTGTATGAGAAGTTAAATTTTCTTGAATTCCTCCTCACTCGACCTCCTATTCAAGTTTTCGTTCCGGTGGACAAAACTTCGAATGATACATCGTCGTCTTATTTTTCCAACTAAAGGACTAACTACTCTTGAAGTCTTTATTACTTTAGTTGCTTTAGAGTCTTTTATTTTCTAGCAATCTTGGAAAATTATCACTATTAGAATAGCTTATGCTTTATGGTTTATTTTCCATATCTTTTGCTTTAGATACTCATATTGTGTGTATGACTATCTACTTTGTTGTGTCTTTTCTATTATGTAACATTTGTGTGTTATCCCCTTAGTTCTATTTTGAGTTGATCATGGTTAATTTTTACAATTGCTTATGGGTGATTCCATCAATTCTAAACTTTAACATATTGACAAGCTTATCTTCTTCATTGGATTGAAGTTTGATTTTGTCAATTACCTTTTTGGACAAACTTAGCAAAATACCTGCTTCTAATTTGATATTTCTTCTCTCTCTCCCTCTCAAGTTACTTAGTAGGTAGTGATCATATATACATTGGTGTTTCTTTCCTTTCTACTAACCTTTGTGTAGCATGTCACCTTAGCTCATATACTTGGTGCCCCAAGAAAGGGGGAGCAACCACCAAGGGGGAGCTATTAGCTAAGTTCGATGTTCTTCAAAGACTTGTGCAAACCTTTTTGCTACGACAAAGGGGGAGAAATGATAGTTATAAACTCTTTAATAATTCGTTATTTTGTGTTTCTATGCAAATGAGTTTATAGTTTGTCGTAATCAAAAAGGGGGATATTGTTAATGCAAGTGATGCCTAAAAACATTATTAGTGTTAACTAATCTGTCTTAGTTTTGATCACAACGAACTATACAACACATTTAGTGTAAAACATAAAAACGAATTATTTAACTAACACTATCATCAAGGTAATAATCACATCACTAACCTTTCTTAATCATACTTAGTGATCATCAAAATGATTATCCTTAAAACTCACTTTTGTTAATATGACAAAAGACTTTTTAATAAACTTTCTTTTTTAGAAAATGTTTTATTAAGATGGAAAATGAAAATTTGAAAATAGCATATTCCATATGCTATTAGAATATCCTTTGAAGGCTTCAAATACCTCCGATATTCCTACCCCACTAAAAGACAAGAAACGGAGCGTACTCTAGGGGCGGAACCTTAAGTAGCTAGGCGGTTCCTTAGCGATATGGAACCGCCGGGCTAGATAAGGTACCGCGCCCAGATAGCCGTTATATATCCGTTATACTTTGTCTCCTTTAAATAATGGGTCAAATCTCATTTTCCAACAAGCCTCTTGGACGTTTTTCTCAACCCCCTTTCTCTTTTCTATAGCATAATCATTAGTAAATGATCACTTAGTTTGATAAGGATGTTTACATATGATTATCCTCTTGATCCCCTCCTTTACCTTGTCCAAAGAGAAGATCACTCACTCATTAGTGTTGTGATAAAGATGAATCTATGAACTAGTCATATTCATCATGATACCCTTTTTGTTTTAGGTTAATCCATTGTATTTATGAATACTTGGACTAGTTGTGTTCATCCAAGTTATTTGTGAATACTTGGATTTGTTGTGTACATCCATTGCATATGTGTTTGCTTGGATTTGTTTTGTGTAAATCCAAGCTACATGTGTGGACTTGGATAAGTCTAGTTGAGTTGTAATAGATTTGATTAGTAGTTCTCAGTAAACTATAAAGTGATGTGGTTGTGTCTAGTGAGTTCTCACTAAACTTGAAAGTGATTAGTAGTTGTGTTGTGTGAAGTTCTCACTTAGCTTCAAAGTGAAGAGTCGTGAAGATTGGTTCTAGCTTTTGATTAGAACTCGACATCTAGCCTTGTGTCGTAAAATGGTGAAGTAGGCAACGTCGTGAAGATTGGTTCTACCTTGAGATAAGAACTCGACATCTAGCCTTGTGTCGTTAAATTGTGAAGTAGGCAACGTTGTGTAGATTGTTCCTAGCTAAAGATTAGGTCTTGACATTTAGCTTAGTGTCGGAAAATAATGTAAGCAACGATGTAAGGTTTTCTCCGCCGAGAAGGGAGCTTGTGGATATAGTGGAAATAGAGTAGGTGTACTCGAGGAGTGGAGTAGAAACGAGGATAGAGCCTCGTTGTCGAACCACTATAAATCTTGGTGTCTCCCCACTAGGTTGTTTCCTTCCTTACTCTTTACTTATTTCATTATCATTATACTTACCTATTATCTTTGCTAGTGCATTTTGAATTGAACCTAATCATTATGCAACTTAGCCTCAAGTAAAAGATATTTTTGATACAACCTAAATTGAAAGTAACTTTAATTTGGTCACCAATAAAGAGAAACTATTCAACCCCCCCCCCCTCTAGTTTCTACACTATCATTTCTTTTGATTAGATTTCATTTGAATGACCTGGGTAACGATCCGAGGAGCTTTCGAACGCTCATATTCGTTAATGTTTTCGTCTTTATCTGATTCGAAGTTCTCTCGCGTAGATCATGCGTTAACCTTTCTCTTTTTAAGGTTAGTTATGTCGCTAGATATCCTTAAATTTGTGAAGGATTACGAGTTACTATTAGTCTTTTGAGAAGTTCACATTTTATTAACGATAACGAAACTGGAAAGTTGATAGTGCTAGTAGAATGGATTGATTGATTATGACATGATTTCATTGTCTTAATTGATGGGAACCTGTGTAGAAATCCCCTAAAAGATAAGATGTTGATTATCAAAAGTGATCTAAATAATTCCCGATAGATGACCATATCCTGCATTTAGGCTTGAAATTATACCATGAATAGTTGCGAACTAGTCATAGATCTTGTAATCTAGAAAGAACTTAAAGTAAATTTATTAAAATATATTCATGTTATTTGAAAATTTAGGAGGTATTTTCTGGTGATTTACCTAGACTTTTGCCATTAATGCAAGTTGAAATTGGTATTGATTATATTCCCGGTGCTGCACATGTGACATGTGCACTGTACTTCAGCACCATCTGAATTAAAAGAATTACCGTGCAACTGATAGAGTTGTCTGAAAAAGCTTTTATTCTACCAAGCTCATCATCATGAAGAGCTATGGTGTTATAATTCCTTATATTTATTGATTACTGTGAACTGAATAAATTGACGATCAAAATTCATATCCATTACTCAAGATGGAAGATTTGTTCGACCATTTACAAGGTTCTAGCGTATATTCAAAAATTTGATCCACGGCATGGTTATCATCAACTTCGCATCCGCGAAAAAGATTATCTATTCCAATCACTACATCCGGAACTGGTAATGAACATTATGAGTTTCATGTTATTTTGTTTGGATTGACCAATGCACATGTAGCATCCATAAAATTGGTGAATCACGTGTGTAGGCTGTAAATTGATAAATTCATGCTTGTGATCATTAAGGACCATTTGTTTGTTTCTAAGAATAAGAATGAGTTAATAATCATTTATAGACTTCCCTGGATTGGCCGAGTAGTGAAAAATATGTACCTTGAATATTTAACATGAGATTTAAGACTTAATCCTTCACATTATTTGACCGTCTGATTAATAGATAATGGAATCTATAATGACTCTTCAAAGATTAGAGCCATTAAGACTTTGGGTTAAACCAAAAAGAAAGTGGAAATATGTTTTTACAAAAAATTTATCAAACGATTTTTAAGGGATTATTTCCTTATACCCAAATCATTTAACTAAACTCCTGTTTAGGGGTAAATGTTTGTGCATGCCTCAAGACAACCTAAGAGGAATTGAGGAAACCATATAAACCATGACTTGAAATTTGAAACGACAATTTTTGCTTGTCAACTAAGAAAATTTTGACCAAAGTATAACCAAAGATTTTTCGAACATTTACAAATCTTATTAATTATTTTCAATAAATTAACAAAAATCATGTTATCTAAAGTCAAATTGTTTTTTGAACATTTTTCTATAACTGAAAAATTTTAAAAAATTTACCTTGACGTTTGAAATATTTATTATTTAATTACTTGTAATAATTATCGACGCATTAAACATCGGATTGAGTAAAAACTGATAAAAATGATAATAGTTGAGACGAAACTAAAACTTAAAAAATATGAAGAAAGAATTTCTGAGTGAATTGTGGTCATGATAATTATTTCATCAGGAAAGGTGAATGTAGATACTGACACATTATATAGAAAGGATAAAGAATCAATTAGGATGTGTTCCTTGATAATGACTATGCAACATAAATTGCCGAGCAATTTAAAATATACTGATGCTTGTAAAAAGGATAATAGAGATAATAACAGGGGCTCGCGGCTAATGTGAACCATTAGAATTGAGAAGCCGATGGCGTTAAATGTATAAAAAGGCCGCTTGTGTATGCCTAAATATGGAGATTTTGAGATTTAGTTATGTTGGAATCTGATAAGCTTAATTATTCTATTCATGCCATTTCCGATTTAATATATCTTTATCTAAAGAAGTTGCACTGATGGAAAATTATGAAGGCAGACATCGCCTCATACATTAGTAAACGTCTAACTATTGCAAAGGTCATCATCTGAATTTGATTCGATTTGGGTCATCGTTGATAGACTGACCAAATCTGCTAATATCATTCCTGTTAATGATAGATTCTCGATGAAGAAATTGACTCTTTGTATTTACAGGAGTTGTGTAAACATAGTGTGCCTGTATCGATCATCTCTATCAAGATCCTCGCTTCACATCAAATTTCTAGAGATTTGCTCAGAAGTCATTGGGAACGAACCTTGATGAGAGTACTGTTTACCACCCCAATCGAAGGGACGATGTAAAGTAACGATACAAAATACTAGAAGTACTGTATTATGCTTGAATGATTGACCTTTGGTAATAAACCGTATAATCGCTTTTCTTTGGAGAGATCATCATTGATAATTATCGTGTTAGGATCGAGATCAGATCTAAATATGAGAGCATATGTAAGCAGAAGTTGGGATGAAGACACCCGACATACACCCATTGTGAGTTGGACATGTCTTTTAGGTTTAAGGTTGCCTATGATGACGAACCTAACCTTACAAAATACCCGACCCGTGAGACCTGAAATGATTGTGTAAATTGGGATCTGATTATTGACTGCCAGTAGTGGGCAGGAGGTTATGTTAATATGAAATGTAGATCTTGAAGTGCAGGATGGGTAGCGAAGTTATGCCAAAAAATTTCACCATGGAAAAATGAATTGATGATCTGAAAGATCATGGGAAATAAGTCCCCGTTGTATGGGACCATTGAGTGAATATAAAAAGTTGGTTTGAAAGGCATATAAGCTGGATCTACCCTAGGACTTCAAGGACTGCGTGAATTATGTTTCGCATATCGAACTTGATAAAATGTCTGTCAAGTGAAAATCTGATTACTTCTTAATGAAGTATGGATCGACAAAAAGTTGCATTCATTAGAAACTCGTGAACATCATGGATAGAGAAAGTAAGTCAACTTGAGCCTGACCGTATTCCCGTAGTTATGTTTGATGAAACTCGTGTATTGTAATGGATTACACTTGTGAGAAAAGACCGAATGTGGAGGAAATACCCACATGGCTATAACTCTATAAGAAGCGAGTAGTAAGATAAATCGATCTTTGAGGACAAAGATCCTGTTTAGGGGTAAACGCTGTGAAAATCCGTCATATTATGGTCGATATTTTATTCTCAAGTATTATTTAAAAACATTATTTTAATGTTATAGTATGAAATCACTCATTTTTGGGAAGAAATTTGGATTACGTCTTGAAGTAGCATCGACTACGTCTAAACCGGAGGACTCTACGTTACGTGCTTACGTTTACATACACCGTTTTTGGTGACAGTCCAACATTTCAGGAAATAAATTTATCCTTGAATATTATTTTGGAATTTTAAATTTGTGTTGGTTCATAAACTCACAAATTTACGAGAAGAGAGTAGGACTTATGTGCATAATTTAACGTCCTTTACGACTAAACCGGAAACCCTAGGTTTACGTATTTACGTTTTTGAACTCTATTTTTGATGAGACAATTTTTATTAGATTCGTTTTTTGCCGTAGATTCATAATTTATAAAAACGTTTTTCATAAAACGACCCGAGGGCACGTAAATCGAGGAAACTAGAATGGAGGAATACCCGTAAATTAGTGGGGATGAAACAAGTATACACTTGTCTCACCCCCACTATGGGTGGCAAAGACAAGCTATAACACTACATTTGGTGTCAAATTTACATAAGCTAAGAGGACACTTGTCTTCCTAGCCTTCCAAACCATCAAAACCACTTACTAGAAATCATTTTCTCATTTCTAACATGCAAACTAGCAAAATCTTCACACCTCTCTCTTCTCTCCTTATGTTGAACGTCCCATATCCACCCACAAACACCCCATTGATAAAAATTTAACCATAAATCTTATGTATAAGTTACATATGATGATAACCTATTGAAGACATGAGAATTGGAGGTGATCTTTGTGACAATCCGTCAATTTATGGTTTATATTATTCTCAATATTTAATTGAAAACATTATTTTAATGTTATAATATGAACTCACTTATTTTTGGGAAGAAATTTGGATTTACGTCTTGAAGTAGCATCGACTACGTCTAAACCGGAGGATTCAACGTTACGTGCTTACGTTTACATACACCATCTTTGGTGACAGTCCGACATTTCAGGAAATAAATTTGTCCGTGAATATTATTTTGAGATTTTAAATTTGTGTTGGTTCATAAACTCACAAATTTACGAGAAGAGATTAGGACTTACGATTTTAATTTAACGTCCTTTACGACTAAACCGGAAACCTTAGGATTACATATTTACGTTTTCGAACTCCGTTTTGATGAGACAATTTTTATTAGATTCGTTTTGTGCTGTTGATTCAAAATTTATAAAAACGTTTTTCGTAAAACGACCCGAGGGCACGCAAATCGAGGAAACTAGAATCGAGGAATACCCGTAAATTAGCGGGATGGGACAAAACAAGTTTATCCCACCCCAATAACACATGGGGTGGCCAAAAGAGGACACCACATCCATGATGTGGCACCCTTGTAGCTATAAGCTTACACAAGTAAGCTTAGCTTCACATGAAAGCTAACTTATCCCACCAAACTAGCAAAAACCACTAAACTTTACCACTTACTTCCATTTCACATGCAAAACTCACACACTCCTCTCCTCTCAATCTAAAATTCGTCCAACCATCATCAAAACAACCCTCATTTGATCTATGTTAGCCATAAAATCATGTGTTACTTATACACATGATGATGCTACTTTGAAGCTTTGAAGATTGGAGGTGATTCTAACATCCAAGGAGAAGATTTGTTGGTGTCATAGGGCTGATTTTCCATGGTAGACTTGAAGATGATATTGGTTTATCACAAGTTTTGCCATCAAAATCCAAGCCTTGTTCATCAAAGACTCATCTTTTCATCACTAATGGTGGTATAGAGATTGTTCTTCCTATCCTCTTGTTATTTTGATTATGTAATCTTGTATTTTCTTTATTTATGTATATGTATATGATGATGAATGATGATTAAAAATATTATGTGGGGATTTGGTGTTGATAGATTTGATAAACATGGGTAAAAAGATGGAAAAACCACATGTAAAAATGGTTAAATCTTGCTCAATAAGATGGCTGTATAAAAACAGTAAGTAACCAAGTTATAAACTGATAAAATTGCACGGTGAAATCCATTTACATTAAGTGTTAGATTTTATACACATGTGAGAGTTGGCCATGCAATGGAATCATCAAAATGAGTGAGATATGATCAAAACAAGATTAGTGTACCAATCTGAATAGTCTGTTTTGTAGGGACTGTTAAGGATAGTTAAACATGGAATGAGCAGTAGCTATAACTAACTTATTTGTAGAACATAATATTAAGTTTATGCCATCCAAAAATGAGCTTCTATCTCCTTATAGAACTCAAGATATGATAAAAATAGTGAAGATGAAACTAAAAATCAGATTTTTGAAGAATTAATGTTTAATAGTATTATATAAGCACTCAAACTAATATAGTATAAAATGTGAATTAAAACCCACTAACTTATAAATTTCATTAATATAAATATTTATAAGGTTAAATAAATTGAAACTTTATAAAAATGATAGTTGAATAAGATTTATAAGTTATAAAAACTATAAACATGATTTTTACGTCTTTTCGGCTAAAACCGAAAGATTAACGTTTTTGTAAAATAAAACATAGAGGGTTGGACCCGTCTAATGTAAACTTTTATAAACTCACATATTGATGTATAAACATATATAACAAGTAAAAACCGATAAAACCCGAGCTTTACAACATATAGACATTAACGGGCCAAAGTAGCCTTAATGGACAATAAACCCGACTAATTTGGTAAAACACTTATAAACTTACTTATTGGGCTTAACCCACTTGGGCCCAACATGAAAAGTAGAATACTGATAATAAAAGTGTAAAATGGACTAATATAAAGTATTGGGCTTGTAATAGGGTTATTGGGCCTAAAACATGTAAATAAGTAAAACTAGTAAAACTAGTATAAAAATGTTACCAACGCATAAACACCATAATGAATGAGTAAAAATGTATAAACCCACTTGATCATCATCATATATATAAAATCATCATATATATACATAATTGTTATTATATAAAGTCATTGGACAAGAGTCTAAGACAAGTATTATTTGTCTAGGTTTCCGTGATTGAAGCACGTACCGTACATCCGAATTGCCGATAACCCGCTTTCCCACATCAACGTGAGTTCATAGACTCGCACTATTTTAAATGTTTTTATGAAATGTTTTATAAACCCGCGAGGGAGATAACATGTTAGTTTTTATAAAATAGGACACTAGTTGTCCCGATTGTCTGTTTATTGATTTGGACCCGAATGATTGTATGACCTGATGTATGATTATATGACCCGATAGATGAAATGAAATGGATTAGTAAAGTTAGGTTATGTCACTAAAATTCCCATTAGCATGAATTGTGAACTACCGGGATTCGGTAGACGCTTATGCATATAATAGTACTATTTGGGGACGATCACCCCAGTCTGCGCCTTGACGGTTGATCCCCGTCGTGCCACATTGATTGGTTAAGCGAATTTATGTATGAGAAGATTTCCATAGCGTGATTATTGTGACGACACGCTAATTTAGATGGGCAAATTGAGTTTCGGGCTAGCTACCCGTTGTTTATTGTAGTAAGGTAACAATGTCATGCGGCTTATAATAATCCAATAATAACGAAATACTGCTTTATGCATTGAATTACGGTATATTGCCTGACTAGCAATACAGGGTCATATTATTGATATTATGTTCGTGTTTTGGTTTTATATAACCATATTCATATAACGGTGTTTATTTAATCTATACAACGTTATAAAACGTATTGTATGATGATTTTACGACTTTGGTTCGTATAATTATTTTGAAGGCAAAAGCCTATATTATGATTTTTGATAAGGATTTGTATAAAATGACTTTGGCTATTTTATGGCCTATTATAAAGATTTGTACAAAATGATTTTCGGTAATAATTATATACCGATGATATATTAATGGTTTTATTAAACTCTATGAATTCAATCGGCGTTATCGCTGACCTTTTCTTAACATGTTTTATCTCAGGTACTTGAAGGTAATTCTCGGGAAGACAACAAGAATTCATGGCCCGCACTTAAATAACAATTTCCATTCAAATGCTTTGTAAAACCTGTATGAAATACGATGACTTGGGACCTATGTAAACTTGATATTTATGAATGGAAATGCTTTATTATTAAACGACGTGATTTTTAAGCGTTGTATATGATGTGAGTAATGTGCTATCCCGTAACACCAACGAGTCTTCCGCTATATTGAATTGTATAAATTTGGGGGTGTTACAGTTTGGTACCAGAGCTCTCGTTATAGAGAACGAAAGATTTTTAAAACTAAGGTTTTGAATAAAACATTTCAAAATCTTTTAACTTTGAACATTTTTCTAAAAATGTCTAAAAATCTTTTGACTATAACGGTGCCGAAGAATTCCTGAGTTACCGACAAGGCCAGACTGAGAAGTGTTATTTTAATATATATATATATATATATATATAAATTGGATTATATATATATATATATATATATATGATGTAATTTGATTACATGATTGTTTGATGATTATTTCTATATTTATACGAGATATTTATACGACGTAGATTGTCACAAGAAACCCTAACTTCCCTAGCAATTTTAATCGAAGCTATTCCCGTAGGAATTCTAGCTATCTTAGATCTAAACCAAGTTGTGGATAATTATGATCCCAACAAAATGGTTGATATTCGTAGAAATGTAGATAGTAGTTGATTGTGATATTGAAGAAGAATTTGCGAGATTAAAACTGATATCGATGTCATGACGATCTTTCCTTATAGAGTGGAGTTTGACAAAATGTTACCACCTGGAAAGGTGTCATCTGATTCGTTGTCACCCAATTCTTAAATTGAAATCGAAAGGGTGAATGTTGCACTTGAGGCTGTAATTGGAGCCTTTACCCAAAAGCCTCATGCCACTAGTACCTTTCCGAGAAGTCTAATTGAATGTGTGAGTCATTTCATACTAGTGACTCATTTGATAATTGTTGTTGTAAGAGCTACAGGATTGGAAATTAAGTGTTGATCATATCAAGATTTTATTGCCCTTTTAAGGTCTAAGAATAAAGACTGAAAGTATTAGAAAATGGGGTAGGATATCGAATTGAGTATAAGTTGATTCAAACTTGAATAAAGTAAAATTTAACTTTTATGGAATATGAGTTGATAAGAGGAAGTCGTTAAGTTCTGTGATTGAATTATAAGGTTTTAAATGATTGTTAGATCGTGTTAAGGATTGTTCCTAGGCCATTGTCCACTAATGAGGATGCCCAGTGTCCAAGAAATAAATTGAAGAAATCTTCTTCTGAATTGGGACCGATGGTTCTTTCGGGACATGTGGAACACCTAATGACTCTTGTAGATTAGTATTCATTGTGGTATCTTTTAAAAATCCCTAACTTAACTGAGATATCAGTTGGTAGGATGAGTTTTTAGAATTGTATGATATAGTGACACGTAATGTGTTACGGTACAATTCTGACTTGTTTGTGATTAATGAAAAGACTATATTTGATTGCTAAATTCTACATGTATCGATGTTATCTATCTTTTATTACTTCATCCTAATGTTCGCATTAGTGATGCAACCATTGAATAAGTACTCATCTCGATTTGAGTTACGTTGTAGATTATTCTTTTTGAGTGCCATCGAGGTCATGAACCTCATGATTATTTGGCTAAGCTCATTTCCTATTATATTGTAGTTAGTTCTTAGTGAACAACTTTTCATCACTCCTTTGCAGATCACTAATTGTTTTTATAAGTTAAAACAGTATCCCTTGAGAAAACTTGGGTTTTCATCACCATATGGATTATTTAAAGTGAGACTTATAAATAATCGTTATCGAAATGAGGTTGTTTATAGAACACCTTGGAAAACATAATTGTTTTCATAACAAAGAAAATATTTGTAAATTTATTTTTGATTCTTATTTAAGAATTAAGCATGAAAATGTTTTTATTATAAACGATGATAAAATTTTTGACGAACTGAGTATTGCATCGTTAATCTTAAAATTGTATATAGTTGCGCGCCTACATACAATTTAGAAGGGACCATGCAAGACTGATTGGTAGTCACCATAAAATTTATTAATAAACACTACATTTTCGTTGAACTTGTGAAAGATTAAATTTTATGAGATCTGCAAGAAGTGAAAAATAGGGACATATTGATAGGGACACCTACATATGTGCCCGTACTATTTATTCTTCTGAGTCGAATTTACTCGTCTATAGATATTGTCTTAACTGACAATTGATATTCCCTTCTTGTCCAATTCTCCCGTGGTGAGATTCTTTGGAAAAGTATCTGATTACCGAGTGTTGATACCCGACTGGATGTATCGACGTTCCTATCATTTCTTTTGATTTGATTTCATTTGAATGACCTGGGTAACGATCTGAGGAGCTTTCGAATGCGTACTCAAATTATGAAAACATGGAATATATTCATATTCATTAAATGTCTTCATCTGTATCTGATTTAAAATTCTCTCGCGTAGATTATGTGTTGACCTTACTCTTTTAATGGTAGTTGTGTCTCCATATATCCTTGAATTTATGAAAGATTATGAATTATTATTAGTCTTTTGAGAAATTCATATCTTATCGACGACAATGAAACTGGAAAGTTGATAGTGCCAGTAGAATGGATTGATTGATTATGACATAACGACATTGTCTTAATTGATGGGAACTCGAGTAGAATTCCCATAAATGATAAGATGTTGATTATCAAAAGTGATCTAAATAATTCTTGATGGGTGACCATATACTGCATTTAGACTTGAAATTATACCGTGAATGGTTATGAACTAGTCATAGATATTATAATCTAGAATGAACTTAAAGTAAATGTAAATAAAAAATAAAAAATGTTCATGTTATTTGAGACTTTAGGAGGTATTTGCTGGTGAATTATCTAGACTTTCACCGTTAAGGCAAGTTGAACATTGGTATTGATTATATTCCCGGTGCTGCACCTGTGGCTTGTGCACTGTACGTCAACACCATCTATATTAAAAGAATTACCCTACAACTGAGGGAGTTGTAGGAGAAGACTTTTATTCTACCAAGCTCGTCATCATGAAGAGCTATGGTGTTATCATTTCTTATGTTTATTAATTACCGTGAACTAAGTAAATTGATGATTAAAATCTATATCCACTACCCAAGATGATAGATTGTTCGATCATTTACAAGGTTCTAGCGTATATTCAGGAAATTTGATCCACGGCATGGTTATAATCAACTTCGCGTCCGCGAAAAAGATTATCTATTCCAATCACTACATCCAGAACTTGTAATGAACATTATGAGTTTCATGTGATGTCGTTTGGATTGACTAATACATATGTAGCATTCATAAATTTGGTGAATCACGTGTGTAGGCTGTAATTTGATAAATTCATGCTTGTGATCATTAAGAACTATTTGTTTGTTTATAAGAATAAGAATGAGTTAATAATTATTTATAGATTGCCCTGAATTGGCCGAACAACGAAAATCTTTACCTTGAATATTTAACATGTGAATTAAGGCTTAATCCTTTACATAAAATGACCGTCTGATTAATGATGGTAAGATATATATATATATATATATATATATATATATATATATATATATATATATATATATATATATATATATATATATATATATATATATATATATATATATATATATATATATATATATTGACTCTTCAAAAATTAGAAGTCATTTAAGACTTTGGGTTTTACCAAAAAGAAAGTGAAAATATGTTTTGACAAATAATTTATCAAAGAAATTTTTAAGGGATTATATTCTTATGCCCAAAACATTTAACTAAACTCCTGTTTAGGGGTAGATGTTTGTGTATACCTCAAGACAACCTAAGAGGGATTGAGGAAACCGTTAAACCATGACTTAAAATTTGAAACGACAATTTTTGCTTTTCAACTAAGAAAATTTTTACCAAAGAATAAACGAAGGTTTTTCGAACATTTACGAATCTTATTGATTATTTTCGATAAATCAACAAAAATCTTGTTAATTAAATTCAATTTTATTTTGAACATTTTATATAATTGGTCGAACTAAGAAATTTAAAATTTTTACGTTTACGTTTCATAAAAATCGTAATAATTATCGACGCTTTAGACGTCGGATTGAGTAAAACAGATAAAAATAATAGTTGAGACGAAACTAAAACATAGAAGATATGAATTAAGAAATTTTGAATTAATACGGTCTTGTAATATATATTTCAATAGGAGAAAGTGAATGTAGATACTGACACATAATATAGAAAGGAGAAAGAATCAATTAGGATTGTGTTCCTTAATAATGACGGTGCAAAGTAATTTGCCCGAACAATTTAGAAATAATTGATGCCTGTAAGAAGGATAATATAAATAATAAAGGGGGGTTCGCGGCTAATGTGAACCATTAGAACTGAGAAGCCGATGGCGCTAAATGATTAAAAGGCCACTTGTGATTGTCTAAATATGGAGGATTGTGAGATATAGTTATGTTGAAATCTTTTAAGTATAAGTATTTTATTCATTATATTTATGATTTAATGTATTTTTATCTGAAGAAGTTGTACTAATGGCAAATTATGAAGGCAAACATCGCCTCATACATTAGTAAACGTCTAACTATTGCAAAGGTCATCATCTGAATTTGATTCGATTTGGGTAATCGTCGACAGACTGACCAAATCTGCTAATATCATTCCTGTTAATGATAGATTCTTGATGAAGAAATTGACCCTTTTGTATTTAAAGGAGTTGTGTAAACATGGTGTGCCTGTATCGATCATCTCTATCAAGATCCTCGCTTCGCATCGAATATCTAGAGATTTTCTCAGAAGTCATTGATAACAAATCTTGATGAGAGTACTGTGTACCACCCCAATCGAAGGGACGAGGTAAAGTAACGATACAAAATACTATAAGTGCTGTTCTATGTTTGAATGATTGACCTTTGGTAATAAACTTTATAATCGCTTTCCTTTGGAAAGATTATCATTGATAATTATCGTGTTAGCATCGAGATCGAATCTTGTGAGGATATATATTAGAGCATCTGTAAGCAGGAGTTGGGATAAAGACACCCGACATACACCCATTGTGAGTTGGCCATGTCTTTTAGGTTTAAGGTTTCCTATGATGATAAACCTAACCTTACAAAATACCCGACCCGCGAGACCTGAAATGATTGTTGAAATTAGGATCTGATTATTGACTACCGGTAGTGGGAAGGAAGTTATGTGAATATGAAATGTAGATCTTGAAGTGCCAGATGGGTAGCGAAGTTATGCCAAAAATTTTAACTATGGAAAAATGAATTGATGATCTGAAAGATCATGGGATATAAGTCCCCGTTGTATGGGACCATTGAGATGATGTAAAAGTTGGGTTGAAAGGCATATAAGCTGGATCTACCCTAGGACTTCAAGAGCTGCGTGAATTATGTTTTGTATATCGAACTTGATAAAATGTCTATCAAGTGAGAATCTGATCACTTCTTGATAAAGTTTAGATCGGCGAAAAGTTGCATTCATCAAAAACCCGTGAACATCATGGATAGAGAAAGTAAGTCAATATTAAGCCTGATCTTATTCCCGTAGTTATGTTTGATGAAACTCGCATATTGTAATGAATTACACTTGTGAGAAAAGACCGAATGTGGAGGAAATACCCACATGGCTTTAACTCTATAAGAAGCGAGTAGTAAGATAAGATGATCTTTGAGGACAAAGATCCTGTTTAGGGGTAAATGCTGTAACAATCCGTTAATTTATGGTTTATATTATTCTCAATATTTAATTGAAAACATTATTTTAATGTTATAATATGAACTCACTTATTTTTGGGAAGAAATTTGGATTTACGTCTTGAAGTAGCATCGACTACGTCTAAACCGGAGGATTCAACGTTACGTGCTTACGTTTACATACACCATCTTTGGTGACAGTCCGACATTTCAGGAAATAAATTTGTCCGTGAATATTATTTTGAGATTTTAAATTTGTGTTGGTTCATAAACTCACAAATCTACGAGATGAGATTAGGACTTACGATTTTAATTTAACGTCCTTTACGACTAAACCGGAAACCTTAGGATTACGTATTTACGTTTTCGAACTCCGTTTTGATGAGATAATTTTTATTAGATTCGTTTTGTGTCGTTGATTCATAATTTATAAAAACATTTTTCGTAAAACGACCCGAGGGCACGCAAATCGAGGAAAATAAAATCGAGGAATACCCGTAAATTAGCGGGATGAGACAAAACAAGTTTATCCCACCCCACTAACACATGGGGTGGCCAAAAGAGGACACCACATCCATGATGTGGCACCGTTGTAGCTATAAGCTTACACATGTAAGCTTAGCTTCACATGAAAGATAACTTATCCCACCAAACTAGCAAAAACCACTAAACTTTACCACTTACTTCCATTTCACATGCAAAACTCACACACTCCTCTCCTCTCACTCTAAAATTCGTCCAACCATCATCAAAAACAACCCTCATTTGATCTATGTTAGCCATAAAATCATGTGTTACTCATACACATGATGATGCTACTTTGAAGCTTTGAAGATTGGAGGTGATTCTAACAACCAAGGAGAAGATTTGTTGGTGTCATAGGGCTGATGTTCCATGGTAGACTTGAAGATGATATTGGTTTATCACAAGTTTTGCCATCAAAATCCAAGCCTTGTTCATCAAAGACTCATCTTTTCATCACTAATGGTGGTATAGAGATTGTTCTTCCTATCCTCTTGTTATTTTGATTATGTAATATTGTATTTTCTTTATTTATGTATATGTATATGATGATGAATGATGATTAAAAATATATTATGTGGGGATTTGGTGTTGATAGATTTGATAAACATGGGTAAAAAGATGGAAAAACCACATGTAAAAATGGTTAAATCTTGCTCAATAAGATGGCTGTATAAAAACAGTAAGTAACCAAGTTATAAACTGATAAAATTGCATGGTGGAATCCATTTACATTAAGTGTTAGATGTTATACACATGTGAGAGTTGGCCATGCAATGAAATCATCAAAATGAGTGAGATATGATCAAAACAAGATTAGTGTACCAATCTGAATAGTCTGTTTTGTAGGGACTGTTAAGGATAGTTAAATATGGAATGAGCAGTAGCTATAACTAACTTATTTATAGAACATAATATGAAGTTTATTCCATCCAAAAATGAGCTTCTATCTCCTTATAGAACTCAAGATATGATAAAAATGGTGAAGATGAAACTAAAAATCAGATTTTTGAAGAATTAATGTTTAATAGTATTATATAAGCACTCAAACTAATATAGTATAAAATGTGAATTAAAACCCACTAACTTATAAATTTCATTAATATAAATATTTATAAGGTTAAATAAATGGACACTTTATAAAAATGATAGTTGAATAAGATTTATAAGTTATAAAAACTATAAACATGAGTTTTACGTCTTTTCGGCTAAAACCGAAAGATTAACGTTTTTGTTAAATAAAACATAGAGGGTTGGACCCGTCTAATGTAAACTTTTATAAACTCACATACTGATGTATAAACATATATAACAAGTAAAAACCGATAAAACCTGAGCTTTACAACATATAGACATTAACGGACCAAAGTAGCCTTAATGGACAATAAACCCGACTAATTTGGTAAAACACTTATAAACTTACTTATTGGGCTTAACCCACTTGGTCCCAACATGAAAAGTATAATACTGATAATAAAAGTGTAAAATGGACTAATATAAAGTATTGGGCTTGTAATAGGGTTATTGGGCCTAAAACATGTAAATAAGTAAAACTAGTAAAACTAGTATAAAAATGTTACCAACACATAAACACTATAATGAATGAGTAAAAATGTATAAACCCACTTGATCATCATCATATATATAAAATCATCATATGTATACATAATTGTTATTTTATAAAGTCATTGGACAAGAGTCTAAGACAAGTATTATTTGTCTAGGTTTCCGTGATTGAAGCACGTACCGTACATCCGAATTGCCGATAACCCGCTTTCCCACATCAACGTGAGTTCATAGCCTCGCACTATTTTAAATGTTTTTATGAAATGTTTTATAAACCCGCGAGGGAGATAACATGTTAGTTTTTATAAAATAGGACACTAGTTGTCCCGATTGTCTATTTATTGATTTGGACCCGAATGATTGTATGACCCGATGTATGATTATATGACCCGATAGATGAAATGAAATGGATTATTAAAGTTAGGTTATGTCACTACAAGTCCCATTAGCATGAATTGTGAACTACCGAGATTCGGTAGACGCTTACGCATATAATAGTACTATTTGTGGACGATCACCCCAGTTCGCGCCTTGACGGTGGATCCCCGTCGTGCCACATTGATTAGTAAGCGAATTTATATATGAGAAGATTTCCATAGCGTGATTATTGTGACGACACGCTAATTTAGATGGGAAAATTGAGTTTCGGGCTAGCTACCCGTTGTTTATTGTAGTAAGGTAACAATGTCATGCGGCTTATAATAATCCAAAAATAATGAAATACTGCTTTATGCATTGAATTACGATATATTGCCTGACTAGCAATATAGGGTCATATTATTGATATTATGTTCGTGTTTTGGTTTTATATAACCATATTCATATAAAGGTTTTTATTTAATCTATACAACGTTATAAAACGTATTGTATGATGATTTTACGAATTTGGTTCGTATAATTATTTTGAAGGCAAAAGCCTATATTATGAGTTTTGATAAGGATTTGTATAAAATGACTTTGGCTATTTTATGGCCTATTATAAAGATTTGTACAAAATGATTTTCGGTAATAATTATATACCGATGATATATTAATGGTTTTATTAAACTCTATGAATTCACTCGGCGTTATCGCTTACCTTTTCTTAACATGTTTTATCTCAGGTACTTGAAGGTAATTCTCGGGAAGACAACAAGAATTCATGGCCCGCACTTAAATAACAATTTCCATTCAAATGCTTTGTAAAACATGTATGAAATACAATGACTTGGGACCTATGTAAACTTGATATTTATGAATGGAAATGCTTTATTATTAAACGACGCGATTTTTAAGCGTTGTCTATGATGTGAGTAATGTGCTATCCCGTAACACCAACGAGTCTTCCGCTATATTGAATTGTATAAATTTGGGGGTGTTACAATCTTAACATGTGAAAAGGAGTTTCCATGGAGTTTATAGGCTGATTTTCAAGAAGGTATGTATCCCTTTGAAGGACCCAAGAATTTCATTTGCCATGTTGAAGCTTTGGTAACAAGGAACCAATCCTTGTTCATCAAAATCCCATCTTTTCATCACATTGGTGGTATAGAGATTATTTCTTCCTATCATCTTGTTATTTTGAATATGTAATCTTGTATTTTCTTCATTTATGTATATGTATATGATGATGAATGATGATCAAAAGTATTATGTGGGGATCTTGTGTTGATAAATTTGGTTAAAATGATTAAAAGCTACATGTAAAAATGTTAAAATCATGCTTAAAATAGTAGGCTGTATAAAACAGTAAAGAACCTTATGATACACTGTTAAAATGGCTTGGATAAATTAATATACAGTAAGCTATGAGACTTATACATATGTGAGAGTTGGCCACTCAATGGAATCCATAAAATGAGTGAGATATGATCAAAACAATATTGAAGTTCAAATCTGTATAGTCTGTTTTGGACGAACTGTTAGAGATATTTAGAGGTTGATTGAGCAGTAGATAAATCTGAGTTAGTTGTAGAACATATCATTTAGTTTGTGCTGTCCAAAAATGAGCTTCTATCTCCTTGTAGAACTCAATATATGATAAAAATGGTGAAAGTGAAAATAATAATCAGATTTGTAAAATAAATGTATATATTATAAAACGAGCACTCAAATAAAACTAATATAAAATATATACCTAAACCCACTAACTTATATATTACATATAAATAAGTATTTACTTTTTTAAATAAATGGGACATTTTATAAAATTGGCAATTTGATAAGTTTTATAAGTTATAAAAACTATATACATAAGTTTTACGTCTTTTCAGCTAAAACTGAAAGATTAACGTTTTCGTCAATTAAAACTTAGACGGTCGGACCCGTCTAATGTAATCTTTTTATAACTCATATACTTATGTATAAGTATATTTGACAAGTAAAAACCGATAAAACCCTAGCTTTATAACTTATGGACATTAACGGGCCAAAGTAGCCTTATTGGACTATTGACCCAACTAGTTTGGATAAACACTAATGGACTTACTCAATGGGCTTAACCCACTTGGGCCCAAAATATGAGTAAAGGCCTGATATTAATAGTATAAATGGACTAATATAAAGATTTAAACTCTTAATGGGCTTTTAATGGGCTTATTGGGCCTTAATATGAATTGGATTGAAACTAGTGTAACTAGTAAAAAATTTGACTAACACATAACACTATAATGTGTATGAAGAGATAAAATCCCACTTGATCATCATCATAATTATAATATCATCATATATATATATACATAGCCATTGTTTTTATAAAGTCATTGGACAAGAGTCTAAGACAAGTATTATTTGTCTAGGTTTCCGTGATTGAAGCACGTACCGTACATCCAAATTGTCGATACCCGCCTTTCCCAATCAACGTGAGTTCATAGCCTCGCACTCTTTTAAATGTTTTAAGAAATGTTTTATAAACCCGTGAGGGAGATAACATGTTAGTTTTAATAAAATAGGACACCAGTTGTCCCGATTGTTTGCTTATTGATTTGGACCTGAATGATTGTATGACCCGATGAATGATTATATGACCCGATAAATGAAACAAAATGGATTATTATTAGTTAGGTTATGTCACTAAAATTCCCATTAGCATGCATTGTGAACTACCGGGATTTGGTAGACGCTTATGCATATAATAGTACTATTTGTGGAAGATCACCCTAGTTGGCGCCTTGACGGTTGATCCACGTCGTGCCATATTGATTGGTAAGCGAATTTATGTATGAGAAGATTTATATAAGCATGATTATTGTGACGACATGCTTTTTTAGATGGGCAAAGGAGTTTCGGGTTAGCTACCCGTTGTTTGTTATAGTAAGGTAGCAATGTCATGCGGCTTATGATAATCCAATAACAAAAATACTGCTATACGCAGTGAATTACAATATATTGTCTGACTAGCAATACGGGGTCTTATTATTGATATTATGATCGTGTTTTGGTTTTACATAACCATATTCATATAACGGTTTTTATTTAACTCTATACAACGTTATAAAACGTATTGCATGATGTTTTTACGACAATGGTTCGTATAATGGTTTGAAGGCAAAAGCCTATATTATGATTTTGACAAGGATTTGTATAAAATGTTTTTGGCCTATTTTATGGCCTACGACAAGGAATTGTATAAAATGATTTTCGGTAACGATTATATATACCGATGATATATTAATAGTTTTCATTAAACTCTATGAATTCACTTGGCGTTTTCGCTGACCTTTTATTTTAACATGTTTTATCTCAGGTACTTGAAGGTAATTCTCGGGAAGACGACAAGGATTCATGGCCCGCACTTAAATAACAATTTCCATTCAAATGCTTTGTAAAACTTGTATGAAATACAATGACTTGGGACCTATGTAAATTTGATATTTATGAATGGAAAATTCTTTATTATTATACCACGCGATTCTTAAGCGTTGTCTATGATTTGAGTAATGTGCTATCCCATAACACCAACGACTCTTCCGTTGAACTAAAGTATGAATATTTGGGGGTGTTAGAAAGAATTTATGGTCCGCAATTAAATAACAATTTACATTCAAATGTTTTGTAAAAATTGTATGAAATACTATGACTTGGGACCTATGTAAATTTGATATTCATGAATGGAAAATGCTTTATTATTAAACGACGCGATTTTAAGCGTTGTCTGTGATTTGATTAATGTGCTATCCTATAACACCAACGACTCTTTCGCTGAACTAAAGTATGAATATTTGGGGGTGTTACACCGTTGATTCCCTGACAAAATATTTTGTCTTCATCCTCAAAAGTAGCAAGGAAGGTTTAATGTGATACCTTGGGTGATGTGGCAACAAGTTTATGGGTTGGGTTTTGTTTGTTCGACCCTTAATCAAGATTCTGGACAACATTAGGGTGTAATTTACAACGGTTAAGAAAAACCCAGTTAGTGTTCTTGAGTGAATAGTGAGGATTTTGATCGGATTAGGGATTTGAAAATGTGTTTAGGCGCCAATTTAAATAACTAATGTTGGGAATAAAAATAGCTAAGTCACTGGGACGCTGACAAGAAGAAGTTCAACCACTGATAGAATACTTAGTCTAAAGGTTTTGTACTTCTAGTAAAGATATGTTTGACATTGTATTCTATATGTTTATCTTTACCTAAAATAGTTGATACGTAGACTCTTGTACAAGGTTCCTTATTCTATAAAAGGAGGCCTTTAGGTTTTAGTTAAATATATGTTTTTCCACTTTCATTGTACGCAAGTTTGATCATCAATCAAAGTGAAAGTTTGGGTTATTCTGTTTTTGTGTGTTCTTGTTCTAAGTGTTAAATTCCGCATAGAACTTAGATTGTTTCATAACACAAAGTTTCTCTAAGTGTTACTCTTGATTCAATCTCGTTAACACAAAGCTAATCGATCTAAGTTTGGGATCAACAAGTGGTATCAGAGCTTATTGAGGAACTTTGATCTAAAGAACATGAAACCCTAAAAACCCTAAATCGCCAAAAACCCTAATTATTCAAGAAACCCTAAAAACCAGACAAGATGTCTACTCCAGATATGACCTCCTCCTCATCAAGTCACAACCTAAAAATCCTCATGCTAGACCCTGACAAATTTGAGCTATGGAAGTTCAATTTTGAACAATACCTTCAAATTCATTATCACACTCTCTAGGAAATTATTGAATATGGGAACACATTCGATAAAGATGCTAAGATTGCTGCTGCTATTGCTTTAAGATCAGTTGAGGGTTCAACTGAAGAGGAACGAAAAGAAAGACCTACGGATGGGAGAATTGTCTCAACTGAGGATATTGCAAAGAGAAGGAATGACATGAAAACATTAAGCATTCTCAAACTCTCTTTGGGTCCAAACAATCAACACAAGTATAGAGGTTTTGAGTCTGCCAAAGAACTATGGGAAGCTCTTCAAGTCAACTATGGTGGTAATGATGATACTGCCCTAGAAAAGAAGAAGCAACTTTTGCATGCGTATGTTCTGTTCAAGGCTCTTCCCAATGAGAAGCTAAGTGAGGTAAGAAGCATGCTTCTAGACATCACTAGCAAATTGTCCTTTATGGGAGTAGTGCATAATGATGTTGATATCATTACTATTTTCCTTAAAAGTCTTGGGGATGCATGGAAAATTGAAGCTAGGTCTATCATTGCTACCAATGCCCATAAGAGTTCTACTTTTGATGACGTCTACAATAAACTAAAGATTGTAGAGAATGAAATCCGGTTGGATCATGGAAGCAAATCTAACTCTGGAAACATGGATTTCATCTCACACAGTGAAGCTCAAGTTGTTAAGATAGAATCATATGTGCACCCTGTTACTGGATCACCTTGTGTCAGCAATGGATCAACCTTTGTTAGCGCTTCTCATTCAGACGCTGACACATACAATGTTGACTCACCAAGGATTAAACCTGCTGGTATTGATCTAGACATAGTGTGTTCATACATTGTTGCATTTCCCAATGATTCAGTGATTACATATGAGGACCTTGAGCAAATCGGTGAGGAGAATTTGGAAGATATGGACATTAAATGAAACATGGCACTTGCAAGCATAAGGGCCAACAAATGGAATAGGAGATTCAGGAAGAAGATGACCTTCAATGCTAAAGACACTTCTGGGTTTGATAAATCCAAGGTTGAGTGTTACAACTGCCATAGGATAGATCACTTTATGAGAGAATACAGATCTCCAAGAAGATCTGATGCTGGAAAGCCTTCAATCCAAATCATCAAGGTTGAAGACACAAAGGCGATGGTTGCCATACAAGACATTGACGGTGTTGTATAGGACTGGAGCTTTTTGGCAAAGGATGTGGAACAGAACAAGGCCTTGATTGCAGAGAAGGAAGAAGAAGAGCATGTTCACTTTGCTCTCATGGCACATTCTTTGTCTTCATCAGATAATGAGGTATATTATGATGCTTTCTGTAGTTAAGGCTGACGTTTAGACACTGAAAAACATAACAAAGAAATTTTAAAGGTATAATCAAATGTTTTTGATGAAAAATGCAAGCTATCTAATTATCAAATGGCACTTGTTCAAACTGAAAAGACTGTTGAAGAATATAAGAAAATGGAATTTGACCTAAAAGGTCAAATGAATGTTTTGTCTCATGACCTCGAAGTTAGTGTTGAACTTAGGGACATACTGATGAGATCCAGAGGAGTAATACAAACTAACTTAGATGAAGCCGTTAAAGACAAAGAGAAAGTTGGGCTTAAAATTCATAAGTTTGATAAAGCCACTCAAACCCTAGAAAAATGTGTAAGTGAGAAAAGAGACTATAGGGATATGTCTAGGATTAGGCTAAAAGAGTATACTGATGTTCCACCACCTGCTAGAAACTTTCATGGTGTCTTGAGAAAGGATTTATCTTGGACTGGTATACCAAAACTCCAAGAAAAGGAATTCATTCCTCTACCAAGAGTTCTTACTCCAGTAGAGGAGTTTAAGCAGAAAGTGACTAACTTGGAACAATGGAAGAAAGCCAATCCTACATTGTTTGTTAAAGGTGGAATGCTTAGTGAGGGTCCACTTGAGTCCACACCCATAACTGTGACCAACCCTTCTACTGGAAAACCTGTTAACCTTGGACCATATGTTAATAGAAAACCTAGTGTTAAGTATGCAGAAATTTATAGAAAACCTATGTCACCACAAAGCCAAGCTAGTGTTAATGGGACAGGGTTCTTTTAGTCTAGACCTAAAGTTATGTCTAGGAAGGCTTGTTACACATGTGGAAGTTTGTCACATTTGGCCTACAAGTGTGTAAGTGGTCATAACTTACACGCTGACAATAGGTTAACCATGGTCAAACCCTAAACCTAATGTACAATCTAGCTTATAGTCTCCCAAACCAGCTCCCTACTTCTCTAGAAGAGCTAACTCTCATTGGCCTTTTCAAAAGACCAACACTTGGTCAAACAGACAATGGGTTCCTGTAGCAAACCCTAGTTTTGGCGCTGATAGAAACAAATCAAGCGCTGATAGGTACAAATGTGACGCTGACAGGACCAAAATAAACGATGACAACTTCAAGTTTGGTATGAAAATGCCACAACTTGATGTTGTTAGACCATATGTAAGACCAAGTAATGGGAGGTATTTGAAACCCATGGGACAAGGGTCTAAAGCTTCATCTAGTTTGACATGGAGACCCAAACAAGACCAAAACCCTAATTTTGATGGTATTTCTATGACCTGTAACATATTTCATTATATTTCAAAGGTCATAACTAAACCAATTGGGGTAAACTGGGTGTCCAATCCTCAAAGGGATGAACAAGAGGTAGTTATAAGGACTAAATCTGTTCTTGTTGAACAACCAAATGAATCCAAGTCTGCTCAGGCTTGGGTTCCCAAAGAAAACTAATTTGTTTTCTTTATGTGCAGGGCATTCAAAAGCATGTAAATGATTATGGATATTGGGACAGTGGATGCTCTAGGCACAAGACGGGGAATGAAGATTATTTGATTTACTTTACCCCTATTAAAGATGGTGACAAAGTGTACTTTAGAGGAGGATATGGGACAATTTCTGGCAAAGGCACTCTTATCACCAATAATTTGTGTTTTGAAAATATATTTCTGGTAAAAGAACTTGATTATAATCTGTTTAGTGTGTCATAAGTTTGTGACAATAAGAATAAGGTTCTTTTCACTAATACTGAATGCTTGGTGTTAAGCAAAGACTTTAAGATGCCTGATGATAAGTTTATTGACTATATAACACCTAGGCATAAGGACATCTATAATGTAAATCTTAATGGAATTAGGATGAACAACAATTTGTCATGTATATATGCTAATGCTTCAGTAGATGAAAGTAATATATGGCACAGAAGGTTAGGGCACATAAACTTTAAGAACATAAACAGACTTGTGAGACATGGTTTAGTTGATGGTTTGCCTGAAAAGGCTTTCCACAATGATCATTCTTGTGTTTCATGTCTTAAAGGCAAACAACACAAAGTCTCATTTAAGTTCAAACTTGTGCACTCTAGTTCTAAACCACTTCACTTACTACATATGGACTTATTTGGTCCAACTAATATAGAAAGTTTAAATGGTAAATCTTATTGTTTTGTTATAACTGATGATTTCTATAGATTTACTTGGACTTTCTTTTTGGCTTTAAAAGGTGAACTGCCACAGTTTTGATTAACTTTATTACCCAGATTGAGAAAAAGACTGGGAATGAGGTTAAAATACTTAGAAGTGATAATGGTGGTGAGTTTAGAAACCAATTGTTAGATGACTTCTGTGTCAATAAAGGGATCACTAAGCAGTTTAGAATAGCTAGAACCCCACAGCAGAATGGGGTGGCTGAGAGGAAGAATAGGACACTCATAGAAGCAGCTAGGACAATGTTGGCTGATGCTCATTTTCCCATTGCTTTTTGGGCTGAGGCTGTGAATACAGCCTGTTATGTTCAGAATAGAGCTTTAGTCAACAAAATCTATAATAAGAAACCTTATGAGCTATTTTTGAATAGGAAACCTAATATAGGTTTTCTTAAACCCTTTGGATGTCATGTAGTGATACTGGATACTAGTGATGCCTTAGGAAAGTTTAGTTCCAAAGGTGATGAAGGCTACTTTATGGGTTATTCAGTCAGAGTAAAGGATATAGGGTTTAAAATAACAAAGAAAAATGTATACTTGAAAAGGTACATGTTAAGTTTTTAGAGAGTAAACCTAGTGATCCTAAGAGTGGACCAAATTGGTTCTTTGATCTAGAGCCTTTATCTAGAACCTTTGTAACACCCCATTTTGATAATGGAAATGTCACACGTAATTATGGCGTGTCATCAAAGCATACAAGGAAAAATGTCTAAACATTACATGACCATAAAAGGAAAATACCGGAATCAAACATCGGTAGTCCAAAAGTAAAGCTCATCAAACACAAACATAAGTATAGTAAAGGAAAGGACTAAACAATGTCCATAGTAATGTATCAAAAGAAAGGAAATGCATAAAGTAAAGAAAGGCTAGAAAGCTTCCAGTCCATATGCACGTACGCTTAAAGTCTACGAGCGTCCCTGAGTACCTGCCGTTTTGGGAACATAGAAAAGGAAAACGGCTGAGCAATACGCTCAGTGCACGGATGTACAATAAAGCATGAATAGGATAAGCATATAACATATAACAGCGGAAGAAACTAAGTCCCGAGTAACCTGGTTAAGTCTTGATAAAACTGGTTTTATAGTTTGAAAAGCCTTATGTTTATCTTGTAAAAACTGTTTAACATATTTTACCATTAGCCAATATAGGTCATGAAAATCCACCGTGCATGAATACTTGGAGGGGTGACCTCATCATGCAAATTAGAGGGGCTGCCTCTAATTTAATATACTAATTTTAGGTAGGAGGGATCAGCTTCTTGTGAAGGATGCAAGGCACACACCACATTCACCATGAAATCCTGACTGAAAACATGTAACTAGGATGCACCCATATACCCCACATGATAAATATAATATAAATGGCCAAAAGCTGAAGGGACGCCACGAGCAATCACCCCGCCGTGGTGAAGTCATAACATCAGTGCATCTAATGTTATGGTTATGGTACCTCCATAACTAGGTGAAACTGGTCATGCATGTATATGGCTATAGGTATTCTAAATTAAACATAAGCAAATCAAACATATAAACTTATACTACGGGAAAACATTTGGCTGCATACGGGGAATCCTAATAAGGAAAGAATGTCCATAGTGAAAGGACGGGAATCCATACCTTATGTCCAGTGAACGAAGAAGATGAACTGAGAGGAATCCTACTTCCGTATCACTAATGCTACATAAATACATACATGAATAAGTATCTGCTTACTAATACCTAACTGATTTTATGTCATGTCTTAGCTTATTTTATATGTTCTTATCATGTTTTACTGTTTTAAGCCCTAAACTGTGTTTATCTTATATTCTGTTTACTCTGATTAAGTGTTTCTGGTATTTCATGTATTATTATACTTACTGTGTAATAATAAGTAACTTTCTAAAAATAGAAGGTTTCCTAAAATAGAAAGTTTCCAAAAATAGAAAGTTTCCAAAAATAGAAAGTTACCAAAAATAGAAAGTTTCCAAAAATAGAAAGTTTCTAAAAATAGAAAGTTTGCAAAAATAGAAAGTTACCAATAACAGAAAGTTTCTAAAAATAGAAAGTTTCCAAAAATAGAATTACTTCTTAAAATAGATAAGTTTATAAAAATAGAAAGTTTCCATAAATAGATCAGCTGCCTTAATTAAATAAGTTTCCATAAATAGATTAGCTGCCTGAAATAAATAAGTTTCTAAAAATAGAAAGTTTCCATAAATAGATTAGCTGCCTTATTTAAATAAGCTTCTAAAAATAGAAAGTTTCCATAATTAAATATAAGCTGGTTAAATAAGCTAAGTATATAAGCAAAGTGTTTTCATGATTATTTTCTAAGTCATATGATATAATGTATAGTTTATTAATTATTTCATGTAATTAAAATCAACTATAGGTTAAAATATTTAATTAAAGTATATCATGTTTTTAATTAAATAAATTTAAATACTTAGGTTAAAACATGTATTATTATTTATTAATAATATAACCTAAGTCATGTTAACTAATTAATTATAACCATGGTTTTTAAATAATTAATTAATTATAAGTCTAAAAATATGAAATACTTAGGTTAATAATTTCATGTTTTTAATAATTAATATAACCTAAGTCATGTTATTAAATTAATCATGTCATGTTTATTAATTTAATTTTAACATATGATTATAAACATAATAATCTTAACATACACCGTGAACCGGATCTTGACTAAGAACCATGAACCGGATATGAAATCGACATCATACCCCGAACCACTTCAGGGTTCCCCTTGTCTTGTTGTTGCTGTGGGACCCACACCAACCAACCGGGACCATATGGTCTCGGTGGTGGTCGAATAGCCAAACCGAGACCCCCTCGGGTTCGGTTTAGGCGCCGGCCAAAAACAAACACCCCTAAAACACCCTTTTTGATTTATTCCAAAACTAATTTCATGTTAGATCTATGTTTTAATTAGGTTTTAAAAAAACACATCATGTTCTTAATTATTTAAAAGATCAAATCAAAAGAAAATGGTTAAAAGAATTACCGAATGCGTGGATCTAAACAAGGATGAACAAACGCGAACACTTTCACCAAAACCAAGATCAAAGATCAAATAAACACCCCTTTGGTGTGTTTATGGGTGGCGGCCAAAAGAAAGAAAAAGGAGAAGGAAGTACTTTTTTAGGTTTGTAAAAATCTTTTGTAAAATTGAAAATGAGTAGTGATTTTTCCTTTTACCCTTCTTTAGTAAATTTAGAGATGGGCTTGGCCCATTTCTCCCTTGTTTCCGCGGGTAGGGGCCCCTCATGGGGTACCCGTACCGTTTTCCGTGTCTCGTTGTTTAATTACTCGTTCGTGATTATTTGTGTTCGCGTTTAATGTGTTCTCGTTAAATAATTACCGTGATTAATATATTTATTTACGCTCGTAATAAATATATATACGTAATTAATAATAGTTCGTGATTTAATTACGTTCATGATTTCATGATCGCATGTTCGTGATTAATTATTGTCAAATAATTATTGCTTGCTCGTGCGTAGTAAATACTTATCGTGTTCTAACACGTACGTAATACGTAAAATCCTAACACGTAATCGTAATCATGCTATAATAGGAAAGTTTTAATCTAGTACGTACGATCTTAAGGGTACTATCATGGTAAAAGCATGCGGGTTTTACAACTCTTCCCCCCTAAAAAGAATAATTCGTCCCCGAATTATAGATAAAGTAAACTTTAAAGAAGAACATACTCGAATTCAAAATATGAAATGAGGGTAAGAAGCCCGGATAGACTCCTCTGTTTCCCAAGTGGCTTCCCGATCGGTATGATCCCTCCATAGGATTTTGACGAATGGAATCGTCTTCCTTCTCATGACTCGTTCTTGTCTGTCAAGAACTCGTTCGGGTTCTTCTATGAATGTGATATCTTCACGTATCTGTTCCAGTGGATACTGAACCATTTGAAGGGGATGATACTGGTAACCTCTGAGTAAGGACACATGAAACACATTGTGCACATTCGAAAGCTGCGGAGGTAACGCCAATCGGTAAGATACTTCACCGACTCGTTCAATGATACCAAACGGTCCGATGAAACGAGGACTGAGCTTCCCTTTAATCCCGAAGCGTCTAACACCACGTGCCGGCGAAACCTTAAGGAAGACGTGATCTCCTACGTTAAAATGTATGTCCCTACGATGCTTATCGGCGTAACTTTTCTGACGTGACCGTGCTTCCTGAATTTTCTGCTTAGCTACTGCGATCTTTTCATTGGTCATCTCTATGATTTCTGGTCCTTCAAGTGTTCGCTCACCAACCTGATCCCAGCAGATTGGGGCGAGACACTTTCTGCCATACAACATCTCGAAAGGAGCACACTTGATACTTGCGTGCCAACTGTTGTTGTATGCAAACTCCACCATACAGATGTAATCGTCCCAATCACCCGTCCATTCCAACGCACATGACCTCAACATATCCTCGAATGTCTGAATGGTTCGTTCCACCTGTCCGTCCATTTGAGGGTGAAAAGCCGTGCTAAGCTTAAGTTGTGTACCCCAAGCTTTCTGCAGACTCTTCCAAAAACGCGAAGTGAATCGAGGAACTCTGTCTGAGACGATGCTAGATGGTGCACCGTGGAGTCTCATGATCTCTCTTCTATACGTATCAGCGAGTTTACTTACCGGGTCTTCCTTGCGGATCGGTAAGAAATGAGCTGATTTGGTAAGTCGATCTACGATAACCCAAATTGCATCGTGCTTCCTCTTGGTAGGCGGAAGACCAGTAACAAAATCCATGGTGATTTTTTCCCACTTCCACTCTGGAATATCTAACGGTTGAAGGAGACCGCCAGATCGTTGATGCTCAATCTTAACCTGCTGGCAGGTAAGACATTTCTAGACGTAAGTGGCCACATCCTGTTTCATACCACTCCACCAAAAGTACTGTTTGATGTCATGGTACATCTTAGTCAAACCAGGATGTATAGAGAATGGGGAGCTATGAGCTTCAGCTAACAAGGCTTCCCGGAGTTCTTGGTTATCAGGAACACAAAGTCTCGTGCCCTGCCATACGATACCATCTGCATCTACTCTAAATTCTGTCCGTTTCTCCAAATTCTGTACTATCGCCCAGATTTCTCCGTCATCCTTCTGAGCTTCCTTGATCTTAGAGAGTAACTCGGGTTCAACTCTAAGATTAGCCCAGTAACCGTGCTATCCACGTAGCATGATCTCGATGTCAAGTCGCTCTAAGTCTCTTATGATTTCCTCTTCAATTATAATGTCGTTGATCATTCCGGACTTCCTGCTAAGGGCATCTGCTACTACATTTGCCTTTCCGGGATGATACTGTAGATTAATGTCATAATCCTTCAACAGCTCTAACCATCTCCTCTGCCTCATGTTCAATTCACGTTGAGTGAAGATATAGTTCAATCTCTTGTGGTCCGTGAAAATGTCACATGATTCTCCATATAAGTAGTGCCTCCATATTTTCAATGCAAACACGACTGCAGCAAGTTCCAAGTCATGCGTGGGGCAATTTTCTTCATAAGGCTTAAGCTGCCGTGAAGCGTACGCGTTCACTTTCCCATGTTGCATGAGAACACAGCCAAGTCCCTTCCCCGATGCATCGCTGTAGATTTGAAATCCACCCGTACCAGATGGGAGAGTAAGAATAGGTGCAGATACTAGCTTCTGCTTCAGGTCTTCAAAGCTCTTCTCTCGTTCTTCAGTCCAGACGAATTTCTCCCCTTTCCGCATCAGTTTGGTCAATGTTAGTGCTAAGCGGGAAAAGTTCTCCACGAACCTACGGTAATAGCCAGCTAAGCCTAAGAAACTGCGGACTTCCGTCGCTGATGTCGGCCTTGGCCATTTAGTAATGGCCTCAACCTTCGCTGGATCCATAGTGATTCCTTCTGCTGATACAATGTGACCTAAGAATGCCACCTTGTCAAACCAGAACTCACACTTGGAGAATTTAGCATACAGCTGCTTCTGGCGAAGAATCTGTAGTACTATACGAAGATGGTCTTCGTGTTCCTCCTTGGACTTTGAGAAAATCAGGATGTCATCGATGAAGACAATGACGAACTTGTCCAGAAATTCATGGAAGATTCTGTTCATCAAATCTATGAACACTGCTGGAGCATTTGTCAGGCCAAATGGCATAACTACAAACTCGTAGTGGCCATAGCGGGTACGAAAGGCTGTCTTAGCGATGTCCTGCTCCTTGACCCTTAGCTGATGATAGCCTGACCTAAGATCAATCTTGGAGAAGTGTTTGGCCCCTTGGAGTTGGTCAAACAGATCGTCTATACGTGGCCGTGGATATCTGTTCCGAATAGTAATCTTGTTGAGCTCGCGATAGTCTATGCAAAGACGCATACTGCCGTCCTTCTTCTTAACAATTAAGACCGGTGTGCCCCATGGAGATGCGCTCGGTCGAATGAAACCTCGTTCAAGAAGTTCTTGCAGTTGATCCTTCAGCTCCTTCAGCTCTATGGGAGCCATGTGATAAGGAGCCTTGGAGATTGGTTCAGCTCCTGGAATAAGATCGATACTGAATTCCACTTCTCGTGCAGGTGGTATGCCCGGAAGTTCTGCTGGAAAAACATCTTGGAATTCCGACACTATAGGTTGATCCTGAATTGATGGGGATTCAGAATCCATGTCGTGAACCGTAGCTAGATAACCCTCGCATCCATGTGACAGTAGTGCACGCGCTTACAGGGTAGATATGATTTTTACAGACCGTCCGGGTATGAACCCGTTATGAATGTACTCTGGTGCATTAACATCACCGAAGATAACTCGATATGAATGGCAGTCTATGGTAGCATGATGCTTGGATAACCAATCCATGCCCAAAATCATGTCGAAGTCATTCATGTCCAGCGGAAGTGCGTCAACAGGTCGAACCTTATGGTCAAATTCTAGGGGAAGACTCTTGTATACATGGGTGATTAATACAGAGTCCCTCAAAGGCGTGGAAATAGTAAGCCTATTTTCTAGTGGCATGGGGAGCATCCTAATATTCTTAGCATAAGCAGTAGAAATAACCGAGTGAGTAGCACCCGTATCGAAAAGAACACATGCAGCTTGACCATACATATACAACATTCCAGTGATGGTACCTGTAGACTTGTTGGCATGGTCTCAAGATGTCGTGTAGACACGCCCGATAGTAGGAGGCGGCTTGGAATCAGCATGTCACGATGTATCCTCCATCTCGCCCTTACGACAATCCTTCATGATATGGCCAGGAAGACCACACTTGAAGCATGCGTCAGTGTTACGGCGACATGGCCCTAGGTGCCTAAGGTGGCAAGTAGAGCAAAGAGGATGAGTAAATCCTCCAGCAGGTGCTCTGGCTAGCTGGGAACCTGATAAAACATTTTACATAAGACATGATAATAGGGTACAAAGGACAATGCAGAATATCGTAAGATTGAATACCAGTGATAGCTGGACGGCTAGGCTGTGAACCTCTCTGGTTCTGGTCCCTACCGTTTCCCTGGTTCCTGGTAGAAGTTTTGCTAAAGTGTCAGAATACGAGTTATAACATGAAATCATAAGGAAAATGCGTAAGTATTAGGACCTGCTGCTGTTGGAGTGTCTAGCGTTGTTACGGTAATTATCATTACCGCCACGCCTATCCGTAGCAGAACGGTCGTTAGTCTGACCGTTTCCCTTGGGCTGATGAGGCTGCTGCTGAGTAGCCGGCTGGGACCGGTCCCCAGTTTTCTGCCTGGAAGATACATTTAAAGAGATGAATAATTGACATATATGGAAAGAATACGGATTTATAAACTCTTGAATACGAATGTTTACCTCTTGTCGGGTCTTTCAGCTACCCCGAACTCATCTCTCTCCTGCAGCATCTCCAACTTACGTGCTGCATCGGCCACTTGTGCTACCGTGTTGAACGTAGCACACACCAGATTGTTCGCGACCGATGTGCGAAGAGCCCACCTAAAATGGTGTGCCTGCTCTTCAGGAGTACCTGCTGCCGCACCAAGGAAACCAGCTAAGCGAAGAAAGCGCTGCATAAACTCGTTGCTATTCTCCCCAGCTCTCTGTCGGATCCCATGGTACTCTCTCTTGAGCTTGTCCTACTCAGCCTTGGGAAAGAAGTGCTCCATCACCCTGTCCTTGAACTGAGCCCAAGTCAAACCAGCAACCCACTCGTCACCACCCTCAGATTGCATCAACGCTAACCACCAATTTAGCACATCGCCTTCAAACCGATAGCATGCCAACCTCGCCTTGTATGCGGGGTCACAACCCATAGCATTGAAAATCTTCTCGATATGAGCCAACCAGCTTTCAGCATCACTGGGGCTATCTGTCTTCTCAAAATCTCGAGGACGGAGCTTGTTGAATCTCTCCAGCCATACTGCTAATGTCACTGGAGGAGGAGGAGGAGGTGCTTGATTATGCTGCTGATTGTTGGCAGCTTAAACTTCAGCCCTGATGTCGTTCCTCAGTAGAGGAAACAAAGCTTGCATAGCAGCTTGAATTGCAGCATTTAGCTGTTCCTGTTCGCGTGTGAGAACCATCTGACAGTATAACATAAAACATATGATTAAACAGATCAAAACATAAAATATATATACATGAAAAAAAATTTATACCAAAATTTCAAGAGAAAAATTTTATGCAAGAAAATTTTGTGTATGAATGCATGATGCAGTTTTATGAAAACTTTTGTATGCTCGAGAGTGAACGCCTATGGTCAGTTCACCCAAAACAAAAGACATGGCGAGGGGACGCCTATGGGTCGGTCCCAAATTTAAATGTTTCGATAAAACACATGCGACTAAATAGGGCCAGTCCTGTACCAACCATTACTTAGTCATAAATCTGCGACAATGACATATATATGTATGCGTAAAAATGATAAATGCATGAAAACAACTGTCAGTTCTAGGAAGACCATAGTGACTACCCACTAATCACAGGTCATATTTGAGAGCCTACAGGTCGAAGCCTTGGCTCTGATACCATAATTGTAACACTCCATTTTGATAATGGAAATGTCACACGTATTTATGGCGTGTCATCAAAGCATACAAGGAAAAATGTCTAAACATTACATGACCATAAAAGGAAAATACCAGAATCAAACATCGGTAGTCCAAAAGTAAAACACATCACACACAAACATAAGTATAGTAAAGGAAAGGACTAAACAATGTCCATAGCAATGTATCAAAAGAAAGGAAATGCATAAAGTAAAGAAAGGCTAGAAAGCTTCCAGTCCATATGCACGTACACTTAGAGTCTACGAGCGTCCCTAAGTACCTACCGTTTTGGGAACATAGAAAAGGAAAACGGCTGAGCAATACGCTCAGTGCACGGATGTACAATAAAGCATGAATAGGATAAGCATATAACATATAACAGCGGAAGAAACTAAGTCCCGAGTAACCTGGTTAAGTCTTGATAAAACTGGTTTTATAGTTTGAAAAGCCTTATATTTATCTTGTAAAAACTGTTTAACATATTTTAACATTAGCCAATATAGGTCATGAAAATCCACCGTGCATGAATACTTGGAGGGGTGACCTCATCATGCAAATTAGAGGGGTTGCCTCTAATTTAATATACTAATTTTGGGTAGGAGGGACCAGCTCCTTGTGAAGGATACAAGGCACACACCACATTCACCATGAAATCCTGACTGAAAACATGTAACTAGGATGCACCCATACGCCCCACATGATAAATATAATATAAATGGCCAAAAGCTGAAGGGACGCCACGAGCAATCACTCCGCCGTGGTGAAGTCATAACATCAGTGCCTCTAATGTTATGGTTATGGTACCTCCATAACTAGGTGAAACTGGCCATGCATGTATATGGCTATAGGTATTCTAAATTAAACATAAGCAAATCAAACATATAAACTTATACTACGGGAAAACATTTGGCTGCATACGAGGAATCCTAATAAGGAAAGAATGTCCATACTGAAAGGACGGGAATCCGTATCTTATGTCCAGTGAACGAAGAAGACGAACTGAGAGGAATCCTACTTCCGTATCACTAATGCTACATAAATACATGCATGAATAAGTATCTGCTTACTAATACGTAACTGATTTTATGTCATGTCTTAACTTATTTTATATGTTCTTATCATGTTTTACTGTTTAAAGCCTAAACTGTGTTTATCTTATATTCTGTTTACTCTGATTAAGTGTTTCTGGTATTTCATGTATTATTATACTTACTGTGTAATAATAAGTAACTTTCCAAAAATAGCAGGTTTCCTAAAATTGAAAGTTTCCAAAAATAGAAAGTTACCAAAAATAGAAAGTTTCCAAAAATAGAAAGTTTCCAAAAATAGAAAGTTTCCAAAAATAGAAAGTTTCCAAAAATAGAATTACTGCTTAAAATAGATAAGTTTCTAAAAATAGAAAGTTTCCATAAATAGATCAGCTGCCTTAATTAAATAAGTTTCCATAAATAGATTAGCTGCCTGAAATAAATAAGTTTCTAAAAATAGAAAGTTTCCATAAATAGATTAGTTGCCTTATTTAAATAAGTTTCTAAAAATAGAAAGTTTCCATAATTAGATATAAGCTGGTTAAATAAGCTAAGTATATAAGCTAAGTGTTTTCATGATTATTTTCTAAGTCATATGATATAATGTATAGTTTATTAATTATTTCATGTAATTAAAATAAACTATAGGTTAAAATATTTAATTAAAGTATATCATGTTTTTAATTTAATAATGTTAAATACTTAGGTTAAAACATGGATTATTATTTATTAATAATATAACCTAAGTCATGTTAATTAATTAATTATAACCATGGTTTTTAAATAATTAATTAATTATAAGTCTAAAAATATAAAATACTTAGGTTAATAATTTCATGTTTTTAATAATTAATATAACCTAAGTCATGTTATTAAATTAATCATGTCATGTTTATTAATTTAATTTTAACATATGATTATAAACATAATAATCTTAACATACACCGTGAACCGGATCTTGACTAAGAACCATGAACCGGACATGAAATCGACACCATACCCCGAACCACTTTGGGGTTCCCCTTGTCTTGTTGCTACCGTGGGACCCACACCAACCAACCGGGACCATATGGTCTCGGTGGTGGTCGAATAGCCAAACCGAGACCCCCTCGGGTTCGGTTTAGGCGCCGGCCAAAAATAAACACCCCTAAAACACCCTTGTTGATTTATTCCAAAACCAATTTCATGTTAGATCTATGTTTTAATTAGGTTTTTTTAAAAAAAGAATCATGTTCTTAATTATTTAAAAGATCAAATCAAAAGAAAAGGGTTAAAAGAATTACCGAATGCGTGGATCTAAACAAGGATGAACAAACACGAACACTTGCACCAAAACCAAGATCAAAGATCAAATAAATACCCCTTTGGTGTGTTTATGGGTGGCGGCCAAAAGAAAGAAAAAGGAGAAGGAAGAACTTTTTTAGGTTTTGTAAAAATCTTCTGTAAAAGTGAAAATGAGTAGTGATTTTTCCTTTTACCCTTCTTTAGTAAATTTTGAGATGGGCTTGGCCCATTTCTCCCTTGTTTCCGCGGGTAGGGGCCCCACATGGGGTACCCGTACCGTTTTCCGTGTCTCGTTGTTTAATTACTCGTTCGTTATTATTTGTGTTCGCGTTTAATGTGTTCTCGTTAAATAATTACCGTGACCTAATATATTTATTTACGCTCGTAATAAATATATATACGTAATTAATAATAGTTCGTGATTTAATTACGTTCATGATTTCATGATCACATGTTCGTGATTAATTATTGTCAAATAATTATAGCGTGCTCGTGCGTAGCAAATACTTATCATGTTCTAACACGTACGTAATACGTAAAATCCTGACACGTAATCGTAATCATGCTATAATAGGAAAGTTTTAATCTAGTACGTACGATCTTAAGGGTACTATTCATGGTTAAAGCATGCGGGTTTTACAACCTTGAATTATATGTCTGTTACTAATCCAAACATTGTGAAAAAGGATTCAATTGCTATGGTAGAACCTATCGTTGAAATTGCAGGTAAAAAGGTTGACAAGGAAGAAGGATCACATGCAGTCAAATCAGACCCCATACTTGAGTATGTTACTAGTCCTATATGGACTGATGGATTTGCACAAGCTACTGCTGATGATAAGGAGAAAGTTGGTCCACAAGAAAAACCAGTTGGTGACAACATGCATGAATCATCAGACGCTGATAAAGGAAAATCAGACGCTGACAGGTTAAACTCAGACGCTGACAGATCAGCCGCTAACAACCTGTTTGGGCATCGATTCCCTTCTCATACTTTTGAACAAGGTGACCCTTCCATAGTCCATGAAGAGGTTCATTCCAGTGATGATGGAGAAGGATATGAAGATGATATAGGCAACATGGAGACTGAGATTGAAGACAACACACTTATTGAAGGAGGAACACTTACATCTACTATCAAAAATCATCCTCCTTCTCTAATCATTGGTGATGTTTTGTCTCCTATTCAAACAAGAAGGTCTCATCAGAATCAAGGAGGTTTCATTGCCAATATCCACAAGAAGGTTGATACCCCTCTTGTACAGGCATGTTTGTTTGCTTGTTTTCTATCACAACAGGAACCTAAGAAGATTTATGATGCTCTCAATATCCAAGTTGGGTGGAAGCAATGTAGGATGAGCTTCACCAATTTTCTATTCAAGATGTTTGGGAGTTAGTGGACTGTCCTAGGTATGTAAGACCTATAGGGACAAGATGGGTTCTTAGAAACAAGAAGGATAAAAGAGGGATTGTGGTCAGAAACAAGGCACATTTAGTTGCTCAAGGATATAAACAAGAAGAAGGAATAGACTATGAAGAGGTTTTTGCACTTGTAGCAAGGATTGAAGCAATAAGGATTTTCCTAGCCTATGCTTCTTGTATGGGCTTCACAGTTTATCAAATGGATGTGAAGAGTGCTTTTCTTTATGGCACCATTGCAGAGGAGGTTTATGTCATGCAGCCTCCTGGTTTTGAAGACTCAGAACATCCAGACAAAGTGTATAGGGTGAAGAAAGCAATGTATGGACTTCATCAAGCCCCAAGAGCATGGTATGGAACATTGTCCACCTATGTGGTGGAAAATGGAATTAAGAGGGGCTCCATAGACCAAAATTTATTTACCAAGAAGACTGGTAAGGAATTTCTACTTGTTTAGGTCTATGTGGATGATATCATCTTTGGTTCATCAAATCCAAAGATGACTGAATACTTTTCCAAGCTCATGAAAGACAAATTCAAGATGAGTGCCATAGGAGAGATGAACTTCTTTCTAGGGTTACAAGTTCAACAGACAGAAGATGGTATCTTTATCTCTTAAGACAAGTATGTAGAAGAAATCTTGAAGAAGTTTGGCTTTTCTCCACATGAAAAACGGGCTAGCACACCCATGGATAGGGAACATCCTTGGGGAAAGATTGGAGATTGAAACGAAGTGGATGTCAGGCATTATAGATCAATGATTGGATCATTGATGTATCTTACAGCCTCTAGACCTGACATCATGTTTGTTGTGTGTGCATGTGCACGTCATCAAGTGAATACTAAGGAATGTCATCTCCATGTTGTTAAAAGAATCTTTAGATACCTTAGGTGCTATCCCTCTTAGGGATTATGGTATCTTAAAGATTCTCTATTAGAGCTTATTGGGTATTCAGATAGTGACTATGGTGGTGACAAGTTTGACAAGAAATCCACCACTGGTGGATGCCAATTCCTTAGAAGCAGGTTGATATCTTGTCAATGTAAGAAACAAACAGTGGTGGCTAATTCTACAACTGAAGCTGAGTATGTTGTTGCAGCTGAGTATGTTGTTGCAACCGCATGTTGTGGACAAGTATTATGGATTCGGAACCAACTGTTGGATTATGGGTATAATTTTATGCATATCACGATTTTTGTAGACAATAACAATACATTATGCATTATTAAGAATCCTGTACATCATTAAAAAACAAAACACATAGAAATTAGACATCATTTTATAAGAGATTGTTTTGAAAAAGGTTTAATACAACCAGATAGGGTTGACACTGGAGAAAATGTGGCAGATTTGTTAACTAAACCTTTGATGCTGGGAGGTTTCAGTACTTGGTAACAAGTATTGGAATGATCAATCTTACCTAAAATGTGTTTTTGGAACTTATTGTAAAAGTATGTACATGATATGCACTGCTATTGGTCTTTGTAAAATTATCAGGTCTTTCCACTATTATTTTCTAACGCTAACAAAGTTGTTGAGACGCTGACAAGTGTTCAGATTGAAGCTGACAAGTGTTTGTTAAGACACTGACAAAGTGTTTAGACAGACGCTGACAAGTGTTTATTGAGACGCTGATAAATGTCAAAATGGACGCTGACAGCAACATGTTAGTTTTTGTGGTTTTCATCTAATCATGCATGGTTGTGAGCATTGTACAAATTAGATACAAAGTTGCTTATGGATCCTTTGAGCTTCAAGTACTGTGTCAAAGGTTTAGTTATGATGGTTGGAATGTTTACATTCCTATCTTGAAATAAAAACTTGTCACATATACATTATTTTGCAACTATGTTTATCATAGTTTAAGGGGAGGTTTAGGCTACCTTTAGGATATTGGGTATTCTTAGAATGCTCTTATCATAATTCTAGATTGTGTCCACAGGTGAGTGGGGATTAGAAATAGTGAAGACTTCTTCTTTAAGCATTTGTTGGAATTTCTAATCCTTGAGGCACTGTAGCATGCAAAGTTTTATACTTTGTATGCTGCCAAGACTTTTTGACTTAGATTTGGTATTGGTCTGATGGGAGACTTGGTATATATATTTATATTGGGTTACCCTAGGAGTTACAAAGTGTTTACATGGAGATTACTTCATCTCTAAGGACTTACTTTGGCAAGGTTCACTTGAGGGAAATTATGTCTATCTTGCTTATTCAAGTGTGTATAACTGAATAGAGAATGCTATTTTCAGTCCGTGTTAGAGTTTAAGTTATCTTCATTAGGGTGAATATCTTTGTAAAGGTCTTTTTATTTTCTTCTTTATTTTATTTTTGGCCACTGACATATTTTACTCCAGACGCTGATAGGACCAATTTGAACGCTGACATGGCAAAATTTACACGGTGACAAGATATAGCCGTTACGCTGACAATTAATTTTTGACCGGTGACAACATTGGGTCCCACCCAGTTGTTATTTTTGACGAAAATTTGGGCCATAATTTTAGCAACTTGGTAACATTCTATTATAGCAAACATAAGTTAAATATTTTCAAGATTTACATCATTACTTTTTGAATATCTTTTCCTTCGTTTTCAACCAATAGTGTGCTAGTTTCTTTCCTATAAATACAACTCATATTGTTTCAACAGGCTAACAACTATTCTTGTCTAGAAAAACTTTCCAACCTTCATACCTTCATTATTTGTCACTTACAAGTTTTCATATACATTTCAAATGGCCCCAAAGTTCAAACCAGATAATGTGGAGTTGGAATTCAAGAGTCAGCATAACATGGTGGCGTATTTGGTTGCTGATAATACTCTTCATCCTCAATATACTGGGATGATTGCGTATTTGAATGCTTCTCCTCTAAGGTATGCTCTTACTCACACTCCACTTGTCCCTATCACATAAATCAAGCAGTTTTGGAACACTGTACGTTCCAGAACGGTTGATGGATTGATTACATTATATGCTACTGTTCATGGGGTTGAATGGGTGGTTACTGAAGCTTTGGTTCGCCAAGCTTTGCATCTTAATGATGCTGATGGTATAACCACCCTTCCCATTGACGAGCTAGAGTTGGGAATTTGAGGCTTGGGTTATCATTTGCCCCCTATTGGGCACTTAAACCGATATACCAAACAACAATTTACTCCAGCCTAGAAGTTCCTCATTCATGTCATCCTTCAATGTTTGAGTCCCAAATTCTCTTTATTCAATGAAATCAACCGATCTATCGGGAGTGCCATTGTTTGTATTGCAAGAGGGCAAAATTATAATTTTTCAAAAATGATTTTTGATGGCATGTTTCACAACAAGGGTACCAAGATGACTCTTGCGTAACCAAGATTTTTGCAAATGATTTTTGAAATGCAAGGCTATTGTACCAGGGACCATGATCATTTATATAAGGTCCCTGAACAAAAGAAAACTTTGTTTGGCAACATGAATTCAACACCATATAGGGATTTGCCTCTTACCCCAGCTATGCATGTTGTCATACTGGCACCTACAAACCCTACACCACCACCACCACAACCTGCTTAAGACCCTATTCTAGACCAACCACCATCACCCCAACACATGAACATTGACCCTCCATCACCAGGCGCTGACATTCCCAATATCAACGCTGATACCTTCAACCCCAAAGCTAACTACCAATCTTGATGCTCACACCCTTCACCCACAATCCCAAACAGACCTTCATTCATCTTCCTCTGAACCCCATGATTATAGGTTAGAAAAACTCCCAAGGATTACTAGAGTGTTCTCCTCTAGTGGTCCTACCCATGTTGCAAAGAGAACCACCACTACAAGTGTGGTTGGTGCTATGGGTGAGGCTGGGACTAGTGGTACTCGCTTAGATGCAGGCCATGTCAGTCCCAACATCTTTAAGTCCACACCCATGCTCAATGAGTCTCTTATGGGAGGGAAACTTCCCATATTAGAGGAGGGCAGTATGGAACCCTTATCAGTAATGGAATTGATGATGGTTTGTATGAGCTTGCAAAAGAAAAATACCAACCTTGTACAGGTTGTCAATGCTCAAGGCCTTGAACTCATTTCATTGAGGGAGAGGATAACTGTTTTGGAAGCTGACAAAGTTCACACTAGGCAGGAGGATTCTTCCAAAAGGGAGGATGAGTAGGTACATGTCAGTGACAAAGGCTCCCATGAAGGTGCTTCTTTTGGAAATTCGCTGGATGTAGCTGAAGCCCTTACAGGTTTGAAAGAGCAACCAGGTTTTGATGTTTTACTGGTTACTTCTACAAAGTTGACGTTTATAGAGATGATGTAGCAGTTCACAAAGTAAAGCGCTGATAAGAACAAACCAAGCGCTGACATTCAGGTTTTGGACGCTGGCAAAAATGTAGGTGTAGTTGGTGTATCCCAGTCATCAACTATCATTAAGGATGTGTCTACACAGGTATCATCAACTTCTTTACCTTCTATTGATGTATTGGATAAAGGTAAAGGGATTATGGTAGAAGTAGAGATTCACAAGGATGCAGCCCGGGTGCATTTTGATTCCATTTTGGCTGCACAACTTGAGGAAAAGGATAAGATGAAGAAGACTGCTATTGAGTCACCAATTGTGACTACTTCTAAAAGCAATAAGGAAGGCAGTGGTGGTGAGAGTACTAATTCAAGTGTAATGATACTTGAAGATCATGAGAGACTAGAATATGGGGAGGAGTTGGGTTTGTAGAAGCTTAGAGAATTGAAGATGAAATTTGATTTTGGATGTACCTAAGATTTTTGAGCTTTTCTTTAAGTATGAATATGAAGTTTTGAGTGATCCAAATGTTTCTATGTCTGAAAAAATTTGGTGTATTGAAGGGATTTTGAAGTTGGATGATGATCTTAAGGTATGGGAAAAGAATAAGCCTACCAATATCAAGCTAGAATCCAAAACAGTAAGGAGAGAATTGTATTATTTACTGTTAAGGAATCATCAGACCGGGTGGACTTATGCAACGTTTATAGGTCTTAGTTTTGAACAATTGGAGTGTTTGGCTTATCCTATTTGGGATTCTTTGTATAAGGATAAAACTATTGGGCTACTCTCAAAGGAAAGATAAGAGGAAATAGGGAACATATGAGGATTAAGAAGGCATCTATGGTTCCTAGGCCAGTGAAGAAGGGATTTCCAATTGAGTTTCCAAAGCTTGATCCATTAAATACAAGTGAGGTTGTTTTAAGGAAGAGTATGAAGTTGTCACCATTGGAGGCTTAAAATTTTGTAGAAGTGTTGCCTCTTGACTTTAGAAACCCTATAATTGAATATGAAGAAGATGCAAGTGGTTTGTGGATGATCACCAGGACTGGTGATAAGGTACACACTTTCACTTCTTTCATGTCTATGTTTGCTAGTTTTGATAGAGAAGACTTGGTCGACTTATGGTCGTTGATGAAGGAAAAGTATGAGACCGAAGAACCTACTTCAGTTAATGGAATAAAGATTTGGTCCACATTCAAGAGAATGATTGAGCCAAATGAAGCTGATCCAGTTTGGTTGGATCTGGATGCTATTAGTGGAATGACATGGCATATCTACTCAGCTGCTGGTGTATATCATCTTAGTACATCCAAATTTTCAGAATATCTTTTGGTTGATGCTGAATATCCTATGTCACAAGATGTTTTGAAGTTGATGATATCTACACCATTGGAGGTTGATTATACCAGCGATGTTAGTAAGGATTTGGTTAGATTTATTTATTCCCTTAATAAGAAAGAAGATTAGTTTGTAAGAATCCTCCTTGTATTTTGTTTTTATTATGAAACTTGATTACTAGAGTAGATATCAAGTTTAGGGAAGGATTGTTGGGAATAAAAATAGCTAAGTCACTGGGACGCTGACAAGAAGAACTTAGACGCTGACAAGAGATAATGAGGCGCTGACAGCTAGACACTGACAAGAGATATTGAAGCGTTGACAAGAAGAAGTTCAACCACTGATAGAATACTTAGTCTACACGTTTTGTACTTCTAGTAAAGATATGTTTGACATTGTATTTTCTATGTTTATCTTTACCTAAAATAGTTGATACGTAGACTCTTGTACAAGGTTCCTTATTCTATAAAAGGAGGCCTTTAGGTTTTAGTTAAATATATGTTTTTCCACTTTCACTGTACGCAAGTTTGATCATCAATCAAAGTGAAAGTTTGGGTTATTCTGTTTTGTGTGTTCTTGTTCTAAGTGTAAAATTCCGCATATCACTTAGATTGTTTCATAACACAAAGTTTCTCTAATTGTTAATCTTGATTCAATCTCGTTAACACAAAGTTAATCGATCTAAGTTTGGGATCAACAACTAATTAATAATTAGTTAGTAACCGGTTAGTGGGGTGTGAGGTGTCACAATGGTGAAATGTGATTGGTTGTGGGGATTGAGTGGGTGAGGTGTCAACATGTGGTTGGTCTAGGTATCTTTGGCTGTCGGCCAGTATTAACCTACCATCTTTCTTTTTGTTTTCATTTCAAGTTTAACAGTCCTAAACCCAATTTCCTTTGTTAGCAAAGTTTCAAACTTCACACATTCGCCACAAAAACTTTCCAATGGGTTATAAAGGACTTGTTTTGTAATTTGTTGATATTTGAAGGGCTGTTTTTTGCATGTCTTCATACTTCAAGGTCTTCACTTGTATTCTTGTCTTCATGGAGGACTAAAAGTGACAAGTCTTCAATTTGGAGGGACCAATCTTGCAAATTCTTAAAAGTTGATGGTCCTTTTTGTAATTTTGACAAACTTTAGGGACCAAACTTGTAATTATGAATAAACAAGGGTATAAAGTGTCAATTCTTCAATTTTGAAGGACCCTTCTTGTACAATCTTCAATTCTTCAAGGACTTTTCTTGGAAAATCAACACTTTGGTCCGGTTCATTGTGCGGCTTCGTTTCCCGTGTTCGTTTTTGACTGATTCTTGTGATCTTTTTTCATTTTCTTGATATCCGTACCTAAAATACACATTGAGCAAACACAAGCATATATATGGCACTTTTAATAATATTTTAACCGTTTTAAGCTCGTTTTAGGACGATTAGACTATGTATAAAAGCAGTCTCATCACTCCGCCATACTAAATCATTGTCGTACCCTCATGCAATGGTAGAATAAAGTATCTTAGCACTTCCAAAATTCCTTTTTATGGACTTTTATTGAATCATAAACTTACTATACTACTACTACTTGCTACTACTTGTGTTTTAGACATAATGTATGATTTTCATCGCAAAATGGGACGTTGAGGTTCATAGAACAAGAACACGTGAATGCTTTGTTAGAAATAATTTCGTCGTCCTCGATTTTCACCCAATTCCATGCCAAGCGTGTAACAAGATAATTTCCATTATAAGTTAGTAATGCTAACACTACTCATATGCCCTAATCACGTACTTAGACTCCCTTAATCCTAAGTGGTATCTCTTAAATTTTATTTTTGTCTTGAATGTTCACGAGGATACATTTTTTACTTATGTGATAATAGAGATTAAGGTCAAAAAAAAGAGTCATAACGGTGTAACCAAGACCATCGAATTAATAACCTCCCCTAATAGACAATGATGTCAAAAATTAAGTCAACAAGAAGGATCGATAAACACGGTTTTATAACGGTTTTGAACATGAGACTTATTACCAAGACTTTTATACGCCCCCTAACGGATGGGCCTTATTATCATAGGTTTAACTCCATCTTTTATTCAAATCCGCCATGGAGCTTTTATTATGACTTTGGTCTTGCCTTGCCTTTTATTTAACCTCGCCATGAGGTGTGTATTATGGATAAAGATGTATATCCTCACGCTAAAAGCGAATTTTGGATCTTTAAAGCTTCATAGATTAAGGCTTTTCACTTTCAATTTTTCATAGATTTTTTGTCCTTGTGAGCTTGAATTGGTTTTCAAATTAGTTGTGAGCACTTGAAATCATTATTGGGTGAAGCTTTTGATTATTCGGGGTGCCAATACTTCAAAACTGTGACACTGGCGATACCTCAATGTTTTCCCAATTTAATTACATGGAAGCTACTAGAAAAGACTAGAAACCAACAATCAAGACTAAACCGCTAAGACAATACTAATTAGCAAAATATATACAAGATTAGCAAACAATTAGAACACATGAGTTTTTGAAAGAATACGAGTATTCTACGTTTAGCATAGTAACTTATAATTAACTCTATCATTTCTCGTCCTCATTTAAGAGACTTAGCCTAAAAATAGTTAAGGAATCGAAGCTAAGTGCTCAACACGCATGGTCGGGTAAAAAATTACTCTTATTCTCGCCATCGAAAAAACTATATTCGTGTCTTAAACACTTATGAAAACATGAGAAAACTTTTAAAATTTGGCCATTTTAGCCTTATTTGCAACAAAACGATAAACAAAAAGATACACTTTGGAAAGCGTGAAGGTTTGGCAAGGCATGTATCTATTCACCCCCCCCCCCCCCTCATACTAAAGTTAAACATTGTCCTCAATGTTTCGAGTCTAAGGGTAGGTTACCCCCATACTAGAGACGTAGTCGAATGCTTAATCTAGGATGGAAAGGGTGAAACCGTTAAATCAATAGCCGTTTATGAAGTGTGCTAAAAACCTAAGTTAGAACAATCAAGGATATATCATATGGATATTGATAAATTCTTCCAAGCAAACGATCGAGTGCTCATGTAAAACGAACACGAGAGGCTCCAATCGTGAAGATGATCATCTAAAAACTATAATTCATAAACAACCACAGAACAAAGGTTAGAAGGGCACAAATCCCCTCCCATTAAACTAATTAGAAATCAATAATATGTACATGGATAAGCATGGGAACTCCCTCACGAGGCGCCTCGTTTTTGACTACCGAGTCATGAGCTCGAATCGATCCCCTCAATACTAATTATCATTGGGGAAGGTGACTTGGTCGAGGTCGTTCAAAGAAGGAACTTCCCCACCAAAGTAGTGCTTCAACCTATGGCAATTCACCTTAAAGTTAGGACCATCATTTCGAGCTAGCTAGATGGTCCCATAAGGAAACACTTGGGTAATGGTGAATGGTCCGGACCAACGGGATTTCAACTTGCCGTAAAATATTTTCAATCTCGAGTTAAAAAGCAACACTTGATCCCCAATGTTAAAAACCCGGTTTTTAATTTTAGAATCATGAAACTTTTTGGTTTTCTCTTTATAAATCAATGAATTTTCATAAGCAATGTTCCTTAATTCATCCAATTCATTCAATTGCATTTTCTGATGCTTTCCCGCGGTCTCAACGTCATCATTACAATGCTTTAGGGCCCAATAAGCTTTGTGTTCGAGTTCAATGGGCAAGTAGCAATTCTTCCCATACACAAGCTTATAAGGAGTGCACCTAATGGGCGTCTTATGAGCGGTACGAAAGGTCCATAAAGCATCGTCTAACTTATCCGACCAAGATTGTCGGTTTTCCCCTATCGACCTCTCCAAAATTCTCTTCAAAACATGGTTTGAAACCTCGACTTGCCCACTCGTTTGTGGGTGATAAGCCGTAGAAAGCCGATGTGTAACTCCATATTTCTTTAGAACCCTTTCAAATTGGTCATTACAAAAATGGGTTCCACGATCGCTTATGATAGCACGAGGGGTTCCAAACCGAGAGAATAGTTGCTTCAAAAACCTGACTACCACACGAGCATCGTTTGTGGGCAAAGCCTTTGCTTCCACCCACTTGGATAGGTAGTCAACGGCGACAAGGATGTACTTATTACCACGAGATGATGGGAACGGCCCCATAAAATCAATGCCCCACACGTCCACTTGGATGATATTTTGTGGCATTTCATCGTTTTGTGAGGATTTTCCTTGACGTTGGCATGAGTTACACGACTTGACAAGTGCGTGCGCATCTCAGTAAATAGTAGGCTAAAAGAAACCGGCATCAAAGACCTTCTCCGCCGTGAGATTAGCACCATAGTGTCCACCCGTGGGTCCCTCGTGACGAGCTCTAAGGATATTAGTAGCTTCGTTGCCAAAAACACAACGTCGAATAATTTGATCCGTACATGTCCGAAATAGATAAGGGTCGTTCCAAAAGTAGAACTTGACGTCACGAAAGAATTTTTGTTTTTGTTGAGTCGTCATACCCTTAATGATGAAGTTGCCCGCATGGTAATTTGCGATGTCCGCAAACCATGGGGTGGAAGAATCTTTCTTGGAATTCACTACACCAAGTGTCTCGAAAGGAAATGTTTCAGTGATTTCCTTGTTCTCATACATACTTTGGTGAGGATCTTCCAATCGAGAGAGGTGATCGGTCGCAAGATTCTCAGCTCCTTTTTTTTCAAGTATCGTGACATCAAATTCTTGTAGAAGGATAATCCAACGAAGCAATCTCGGCTTAGCCTCTTGTTTAGCCAAGAGGTACTTGATTGCCGAATGATCCGTATACACTATGCTTTTGGTCAAGACGAGGTAAGGTTGGAATTTCTCAAATGCATACGCCACGGCAAGGAATCCCGTTTTCGTTGTGGTATACTTAAGTTGATCCTCGGTCATCGTCTTGCTAGCATAGTGAATAGGAAAGAAGTGCTTATCATGACGTTTGCCCAAAATGGCCCCAATGGCGTAATCACTTGCATCACACATAGCTCAAAGGATAAGTTCCACTTGGGAGCAACAAGAATGGGAGCTTCAGTAAGTTTCCTTTTTAGGATTTCAAAGGCTCGAACACAATCTTCGTTAAAGACAAAAGGAGCATCTTTTTCGAGGAGGTGTGTTCGAGATATTTTTGAAAAAACCTTGATGAATTGACGATAAAAGCCCGTGTGGCCTAGGAAACTCCTAACTCCCTTAACGGTTTTGGGATGAGGTTATTTGGCGATGACGTCTATCTTAGTTTTGTCTACCTCAATACCCGCTTTCGAGACCTTGTGCCCTAAGACGATTACTTCTTTAACCATAAAATGATATTTTTCCCAATTGAGCACAAGGTTGGTTTCCTCACAACGTTTTAACATATACTTCAAATTTACTAAACACGAAGTGAACGAACTACCAAACACGGAAAAGTAATTCATAAAGACTTCCATCGTCTTCTCGATCATGTCATGAAAAATAGCCATCATACACCGTTGAAAAGTTCCCGGTGCATTGAAAAGTCCGAATGGCATTCTACGATTGGCAAACGTTCCATATGGACACGTAAACATAGTTTTTATTGATCACGAGGATCGATGGGGATTTGGAAGTAACCGGAAAAACCTTCTAAAAAGCAATAGAAATCGTTTCCCGCAAGACGCTCCAAAATATGATCCATGAAGGGCTAGGGAAAATGGTCTTTACGAGTGACGTCATTTAACTTACGATAGTCAATACACACCCTCCAACCAATCACGAGTCGAGTTGGAATTAACTCGTTGTCATCGTTTGGCACAACGGTCATTCCTCCCTTTTTAGGGACATAATAGATTGGGCTCACCCAAGGGCTATCGGAAATAGGGTAAATCATTCCCACGTCAAGGAGTTTAACGACTTCCTTTTTGATGAGGTCGTGAATTTTGGGGTTCACCCTCCTTTGACATTGGATTACGGGCTTGTAGTCTTCCTCCATTAAAATTTTGTGGGTACAAAATTTTGGGTCGATACCCTTAATGTCGGATAATTTCCACGCAATTGCCCATTTGTGAGCCTTCAAGACATCGATAAGTGCGGTTTTTCATCATCCGAAACATCCTTCGCAATAATAACTGGCAACTTATCGTCTCCTTCCTAGAATACGTATTCAAGATGAGGAGGAAGATCTTCCAACTCTAGGATTGGTGGTTCCTCGATTGAAAATTTGGGTTCGATACTCATAACCTCCACCGGCGGAGGAAATGGGAAATCGTTAAGAAAATCCTTGATAATCGAAAAGTCCTCTTCGTTATCGAGGTCTTCGTTAGAAGTTCGAGGTACATCAAACTCTTCCAAAGTAAAACCACCTCTTTCAAATGGAGTGAAAGATGGTGTCGAATTATCAAGAATTGGATCGAGCATAGTGTGATTGCTACTATTTGCTTTATCGACAAAACCTAAAATATCTTATGAAAATTCCTCGCAAACGACATCGATTAAATCAATATGGTTTAAAGTCGCGATAGAATAAACATGAGAAAGTTGAGAGTTTTGAGTCGCGTTTATAACAAGTTCCTCGTCGTTGAAACGTAAGGTGATTTTCCTTGCATGTACATCAATAAGCGCTCTCGGCGTATCTAAAAACGAACGACCTAAAATGAGAGGAACTTAAAGATCCGTGGGAATATCGGCTACGATAAAGTCTACCGGATAATAGAACTTTCCCACTTTCACAAAAATGTCTTCGGCCAACCCACATGCGAGAATCGTGGAATGACCGGCCATCTCGATAGGCATTCTTGAAGGAGTAAGATTAGGAATATTGAGCGACTTGAATATGTCAAGAGGCATCAAATTGATACTAGCACCAAGATCGGCCAAGGCGTAGCATTCTTCCATATCTTGAATACCAACCGAAATTAAGAACTTACTGGGGTCACCGACTTTTTGAGGTATGCGGTTAAGATAAACTGATGAACAACTAGACAATTTTTGAAATTTCTCCTTGTTGTTTAACATAATCTTAAAGTTGGCGGCAAATCGAGGCATCATGATTAAAGCGTCGGCAAAACTTATGTTAAAATGTAAATCACGAAACATCTTAATAAAAAGCTCAAATTGGTAATTGTCACGCTCTTGCAATTTTTCTTTATAAAGTCTCTATTGGTAAGGTAAGGGTGGTGTTGGGTGGGGCATAGGCATAGCCTTTGGAATCTCGGGTCCCAAACATGGTAAAGGGTCGACCGTAGGTGTGGTTTGAGCGGTACTTTGTGGGATTGTAATGTGCTCCTTTTCGACCACCACCTCTGTGACACCCTGGGTCGGGTCAATTGCAGTGAAAATAATGTTTGGAATGTCACATGGGTGGATCGATAGCAAATAGTACATAGAGCATAGGATAAGAGATTATCCAACATATATTACATGAACAGTGTACAAATTTATAAAAATTGTCTTAACATGATAAAAATAAATTGTTTGTTTTTCCCAAGTAGGAACCCTTGATGAGTCCTACAATGTAGAATATTATGATGCTTGAGTCCATGCACACACCACGTACTAGCTTCATTTTCCTGACAAAAACATGCTTAGAGGTCAACATAAAGTTGGTGATTTTATAGGTTTAATAAAATAAGTTTGGACATTAAACGATCATAGTAGCAGCAATGCAGAAAGCATTTATACTAAAAACATAATTACATTCCCTATTGCCCAAAACTGAGGCTTAACTTCCATAGTTCTCAATAGATGAGAACCCGATGCGTTATAAAAAGGCTCCCAATCCCAGTTCTAACATGGTATACATCTGTTGTCCCGGCCAAGGCACAGTGAGCGCTACTCACCCAGATGGGGATCGTCAATCCCAAATAGATCTATTTATAACATTCAGGAAATTGCAATAATTTAACAGTTTCTACAAAAAGCAATCATAATCAAAGTTTATACAGTTCAGTTTATGTCCAATAAAATAAGTTGCATGTTTTCTCCCCCGTTGAAGAAAAGTTTATCAATATTTTATGTGGGGCTGTAAACTCACCTTAGAGTTAGTAATAGTTGTGCTATAAAGGAAATTCAAGTAATGCTTACATCACAGTCGACTGCCTAATTAAATAGTACAGTTTCAGTAAATAATGTAGGAAACGTATGAGCATGCTTATACAGTTTTTAATCAGTTTATTAATGCTACAGTTTTTATTTAAGTAATTGTAGTACAGGTATTAATAACGTTTAACTTAACTTGTAAATAAATTTCCTGTTTAAGTAAAAATGTTTTACTTACAATTTTTGTATAAGTATACTTGTATGTAATATATATATATATATATAGTTTATATAAAAAATTTTATAACGTAAAAATATAAATATTTTATTTAACTTAAAGTCCCCAAAAGTTTCCAACATTTATTAAATAGTTTATAAGTTACAAGTTTAAGGAATTACAATTTTAGTCCTTATAGTTTAGAATTTATTCAAGTTTTACTAATTAAAATAGAATAAGGGTTTAGGGCTTGTTTAAGTTTCGAATATGTGAAAAACAAGTCCCTCCATATATATATATATATATATATATATATATATATATATATATATATATATATATATATATATATTTTTATTAAAGTAAAACTTTCGGATTTTACATTTTTAGTACATAGGGCTTATAATACTTTCGGGTTTTGGCAATAATAGCCCTTCTAGTTATAAATAGGTTTTATAACTTTCATTAAATGACAAAATAGTCCATAGGGCTTCTATATGTTTCGGCTTATTACAAAAATGACCCTTAGGGTTATAAAATGACAAAATAACTTTATGAAACTTACAAAATGGTCCTTATGGTTTAATCTGCCACAAATGGCATTTATTAAGCCCTAGACTTTTGGATATTTACAATATTAGTCCTTGTACTTAATGGTTTATTAAAACAAGTTTCAAATGTCATGGTTTTTGTCACTATGTTTTATAAATTTACATTTTTAGTCCAAAAGCTTTTATAGATTATATTTTTGTTATAAAAACTTTATATAAGTATTAAAATACTAAGTGGGGTCATTAAATGGACCAATGGAACTAATGGGCTATCTCATGGGCCTAAACATATTTTAAGTCCACTAATAGACTAAGATTAGTTAAATGGGCTTTTAAAACATTAAATTGGCCTAATGGGCTCTTGTATATACACGACTATATTGTATGGGCCTATTGGGCCTATTTAAGTTTTTGGATATTGTTGCATGGGCTTGATTATTCCATTAATAATACTTAGTCATTTCTCAAGGTATAAAATGTATGTATTTTTACAAGCTTAATAGTGGTTTAATAAAATTAAGTCTTGATCTCTAAATAAAGAGTAAAACTCACGACAATATATTATTTGGTGTTTCAAGTAAGATCTAAATTAGTTACAAGTTTGCATGTAAGTCATATGTGAGACCCCCAAAATCTGACATGGAACAACTAGGCAACGAGGGGGTAACACGTCATAGTACAAGAAACAATGAATTACAGTTCATACAAAGCTGACGAAATAAAAACATGTACATTACATCATAAAAGGTCAAAGTTTTTAAACATAGGTCCTAGAGTTTTAGAAGCGGAAAATTGTATTATTTCGTCTCGATTTATAACATAAAGTTGCCCAAAACACAGAATAAACTCCTAACAGTTTTTACTAAAAACAGTCTTATAAAAGCATCATAGAAATCTCCAAGTTGCGATAATATCCTGCGGGCTCCCATCCAAGCAAAGCTAAGTAATAATACCTGAGATTAAACATGTAAAATCGTCAACACAAAGTTGAGTGATATTCATAGGTTTAGGAATAAGGATGTGGAACACAAGCATTCATTTGTAAACACGAAATAGGGGAAAATGGTTATGTACAGTAACCATTGTCCGAAACATTATTATTGTTGTTTAGTTCATGAACCGAAGCTTAACTCAGTGTAAGTTCCTCTAGTCAGTATTCAGCCTAAATACTCAAGTGAATAAACATATAATAGTGCGTCAAGGTAATCGGGACGGGGATAGTCAATCACGATGGATCCACCCACAACATTCGCGCTTGGTAGCAGGATTAATTAACGGTTCATGATCAATGAGAGGTAACTTAAGGCTAAAGACTAAAAGCAATAATATCAATGAAAATCAGTTGGAAATCCTCAAGTTCTGGAAAGCATACAAGTTGAGGATAACACACAGTTTTTAAATGGTTGTGTTCCACCATGTAAAATCTCACCCCGTGTTTAGAAACCATGTACAAGTAAAAAGGGGCTGTGAACTCACCTTAGCCACGAGGTAAGTCAATCACGGTACTCAGCAACTGAGTAGAAACAATGGTAGTGAGACGATCACCGACGATATGGATGCCCGGGGAAACACGAAAACCGTAACCTATCAAAATAAGGCGCACGCTAAGACTCGAACTCAATATCGATATATATACCAAATATAACATTACTCAATTTTTTTTAAAGTATTCATGTTTCAAAACCATTGACACGAACCAAATGAATTCATGCTAACCATATATTCCAACACTACACGTTAAAACACTTGTACACTTGAAATTGACCCGTTATACGACGCCAAGTCAACGCAAGTCAAACTATCCTTATACATCGCTCGGACCAGTAGCTAAGTCATTTATATAATGACTAAGCACTTGAGTAAGTCACCATGTCTGATGGTGAATACTCAAACTCATGCAACACAAACATTGAACTAAGTGTCCAAAATAAAATCAACAAGTACACTTCAAATGTACACACTGATCTACCCTATCTAGATTTGTCCGTTTTAGATGAAAATTGGTGTCAAGGTCACTTATAACCTGTATAAGACCTCACCAAAATTTGAGCCAAAGTTCACACTTTAAAATCCATCAGCTCGACACTTTACCCGACTCCAAATTTAGGATAGATTTGTATACTTGTTTTGTAATACCGTTTGGACCACCTTAAAAGTACTAACTCGACAATCCGTCTTTTAAAACCACTACTAGACTCATCAAACTCAGTTTGTAAACTTTGAAAATCAGTAGTATCAACTATCTAACCAAGCCTAAAGTCCCCGAGAGCCGACCCAAAATCAGCCACAATTTCGGATTGTGCCAATTTGCGTCTCCCGGTACACGAAAACTAAAATTAGCATAACTTTTGACTCGTAATGACTTAGAAGCTTATCTTAGACGAAAACGACCGTATCGGAAAACTCTACAATAATTTCCAATAATCTCAGTCTTTCACAGACATTAAACCAACAAAACAATCTGTTTAAAGCTGTTGTCCCAAATTATACTTTTAGAAAACATGTCAAATCAATTTTCCCACCAAATAGAATCATTCCCATATCTCTAGTATCACTCTACTATAAAACCCATCAACCAAACACACTCCTAAACACATGCATGCATCAAAATCAAAAGATCAACATAAAATCTTAGACTTTTAGACATGAAAACTTGAAGATTTTACCAAAAGCTTTACATGCAAGATCATCAAAACACAAATCCACCATGGAATTATAACATTTCTTGAAAGTTGATGCATGTGTAAAATTCTTGTACCATTAGAATCACCATTGAAACTTATGAGGTGGTCATAAATTAGTTTTTGTTAAATCATGATGGATGATGGTGAAATGAGGGTGTTTTGTGGTGGTGGAGTGGCGGAAAATAGAGGGGGAGGGAGGTGATGTTTGTTTGATTTTTATAAATGTGTAAGTGTGTGTTTGTATGAAAGAAAAAGCCTTTTATATGGCTAGTTAAGTGGAGGGTCCAATATTGCCAACTTGCAAACTTGTGGACATAAAAACAATTAATAGTTTTAAAGGGTAGAAAATGGTTATTGGTAAATATTGAAAATATTTAAAGGGCTCGGGTTTCGTAAAAAAAATACTTTTCAAAAGTTACAATGCATCATAAAAATGATTATACGATTTCCCGACACGACTTAATACGTAATTAAAACGAAATCGTCGAAAATATTAATTATCAAAACAATCGATAAATAAACGTAATATTTTGGGCATCCGTCGGTATCGCGATCACTAGGAATTCTCGTTGTTCATTGATTTTGAATAAACTCGTTGTAAAACGCACGCGGGTGATTTTAAATCAAAAACTTTGATTTAAATTTAATATGGAAAAATAAAATAAAAATTTTATAATTCCATACAAAGTATTTATCAATGATCAGAAAATACATGAAAAGTATTATTTAAAAATCTGAGGATTTACATATAGCAATAAAAGAAAACGTAATACGTTGGAAAATTCAAGAAGCACGAATAAAAAGAATAAAATAATGCTGGGAAAGTACGGGTTCTCACATCATAAGCCCTAATATAAGCTCATAACTCACGGCTATAATTATTTATAGCATATCAAGATAAAGTTCTAGCTTGTTTTATGTTTGCATGTAAGTATTAAAGTCCCACAATGAGATCTAAGCTATATACAAGTTTAGAAGTCAAACATAAGTCTACAAAGGACTATATAGCCCACGATTATATTAAGTCTTGGTATTCCAAGATGAGATTTAAGCTTGTCTTATGTTTATTATTAATTTACAAAGTCCAATAATAAGACCTAGACTTATTACATGGTTACAAGTTTAACACAAGTTCAATATGAACTTATCTAGCCCACAGCTATATATATTTCCCATGGGTTCCTATTATTTGATCTATGTTTATTACATGGTTATATGTTAAGTTAAAGTCTATACATAAGATCTAGGTTTATCACAAGCTTGCATGTTCATTAAAAATCCATCCATGGGGTTTATAGCCCATGGATATAATATAAATACATGAGATGTTTTTATGATTTTTAGTAGGTCATTATACATAGATAATTACATGTTCCATCATGAAAATCTTGTTACACAAATTTTTGGTGTATACAAAAATAAGCCGTGCCCTTTAAGGTCATGGTTTTTCTAGTCTTTAAGTTTATACAAGTTTACTCATGAGATTTATGTTTATAAGTAAACCAAAAGTCTAAAAGTAAAACCTATAGCTCACGGCTATAAACAAATCCAAAGAGTGGTTTTTATAATTTTTACCAATTTTAACAAAAGTAAATAATCACATGTTTCTTACCAAATAGTTTTTAGGCATGTCTTATGACAAAAAGAAAATATGCCGTGACCTATATGGTCATGGTTTTACCAAATCTTGATTTTTCAACAAGTTTATCATATGTGATATTAAGTGGATGATAATGCATGCATAAGTAAATGAAGGAAATAAAATGAGTGATACCTTCTAGTTAATGTTACCAATGAAAGATCAAAAGAACAATGGAGATTGGTGTTTCAATCTTGATAATAATGAAACCCTAAAAACAATCCAAGCCGTGACCTATATGGTTCGGCTAGGGTTTATATGGGTTGTTTATGAGGTTTAAGTTGGTAAGGATCTTACCAAATTATTAGTAGTAAAGAGGATGAAGACAAAGATCTTGAAGTTAATGTGTTTCTTGGATGTTAATGGCTTCAAGCCGTATGATTGAGAGTTAAAGGGATAGAGAGTGTTTGAGATTTGGATTGCATGAGAAATGAGTGTGTTGGTGTGTGTGTTTAGGCTTAAATAAGAGAGAAGGAGAAAGGCATGATTTGCCTTGGTAAGAGATATGTTGCCATGTGTTGGCTTTGCTAATAACAAAGCATCCCTTCCTCTTCCACCTTGTAGTTTTACGTGTGATGTTAGCCAAAGGAGATGGAATGGGCTTGGGTTTGCCAAGTTTTGTGGGTATAAACACAAAGGTAAAGAGTACTTGGGTATTTTTCAAGTGAAATGTATGTATGCATGTTGTATGTACACGGCTAGACACAAAGGTAGGGTGGGAAAGGTTTTTAATTTTTGTTAAGTGTTATGTATAAGCACAAGTGTTTGCATTTTATTATTTGTCCACATTTACATACAGGGTATATTGTTATGTAATTATTTGCAACAAAATAAAATGCAAGAGTATAAGTATACAATGGACATGTTCACATATTTTATAGGAATATAACACATGAGAAAATGTTCTAGCATTATTGGGTACAAATTTATTATATTTTATCATGGTAAAATCATTGATTTTACAACCTTGGGTTCTTCCTCAATTTCCTCCACCGTAGGAGTAATTTGTTGAGGAGTCGGTTCCTTAAAGGTCTTACCACTTCGTGTGGTAATCACGATCATCTCTCCTTTCGAGTTTGACACGGTGTTACTAGGAAGACCACCCGAAGAAGACGGTTTACACATTATAGTCTCAAACATGCTTGCCATCTATCCTCAAACTTAGATTGCCTTTTATCCGCCTTAAGCATCTCTTGTTTAATTTCATGTTTGCCTTGTTCCATTTTTTGTTGATTTCGTTGTAACCTTTGCATGTTACTCTCTATTTTGTTTGTATGAATCTTAAGTTCATTAGCAAGCTCGTTTTTCAACTCATTTTTCAAATCATTCTTAATCTCGGATCTTAGGCTAATTATCTCCCTTTGCATATTATCAAATTTAGAATCATTAGCCGTTGCATAATCAACAATTTCATTTGGAAGATCTTTTATGTTTTGCAAACCTTTGTTGTTGTTTTGAAAATCATTGTTTTGATTTTTGTTTTGCACTTGATTACTAGTCCCTTGATTCCCATAGTTGTTACCCTTATAATTGTTACTTTGATTTCCTTGGTAACCAACTTGATTGTTTCGATAACTGTTAGCATTTTGATTTGGTGGAAAACCTGGTGGAGTCAATTGATTAGTGCGGGTAAATTGACCGTTTTGGTTATAAGTTCCCGTGGCCGCGTAGGCACTCGAAGTGTTACCACCGGTGGTAATGCACTCGGAGAAATCAAGACCTCTACCACAATAAACACAAGAAACCTCAACCGCTTTAGCCGTAGCGGGAGTGGGTTGTTCACCAACTTTAAACTCAATCAATGGTCCCTTAAGCTTATCAAATATCTTGTTTTCCAAATTAGCCTCTATTTGGCAAGCATCGATGGTATGTGAAAATGAAGGCGAAGACGAAGCCTTGTTAACACTCGATGTGCTACGAGGGCTATAAACCTTGGACCTATTCTTAATGATCACCAATGCTTCCTCGACCGTTTTACAAAAAATTACCACCCGCGGCGGTATTGAGATAGTCTCGTTCATGATCGTTCAAGCCATTGTAAAACGTGTCGATTTGATGTAAGTCAGAAAAACCGTGATTAGGACATTCATGCAACATTTCCTTAAACCTATTCCAAGTCGTTGAAAAACTCTCATTGTACTCTTGTGAAAACTTTGAAATCTCATTTTTCAAATGCGTAGTCTTAGAGGGCGGGAAAAATTGGTTCACGAACTTTGAAACGAGATCCTTTAACATCAATATAGAATTGGGTGGCTCTTTCTCTAACCAAATTTTAGTGGGCCCCGCTAAGGAATACGGAAAAAGCATCATCTGAATCGAGTCGTTCGAGACGTCCTTAAACTTGCCAGTTGCCGTAAGACGATTGAATTGGCAAATGTGGTTATGAGGGTTGTCCTTTTCGTCACCACGAAACTTGTTGTTTTGAATCATGCACAACAAACCCGTCTTAAACTCAAAATTCTCCACAAGGATAGCGGGAATCATAATTGCTTCTCCATAACCCTCGGTGGGTGCTTGAAGCGACTCCATCATAGTACGATTAGCCATGGGAGCTTCTTGTTCTATGATGGGTTCGTCAATAGGAGATTCTTTCCTAGAAGGTGTTCCTTCCTTTCGGTTTCTACATTTACGTGCACGTCTTTCTTGGTTACGTGTTTGCATAAACGTCACGTACAACGTGGGGATGAGCAAAGAAGATTCTTTTGGGTGTTTTTACTTTTTCTGTTTTTTGTGCTTTTGATTGTTTTTTTTTGTATTTTTGTGAATTATGTAGACACAAATCTATAAATCTCCCCTCGAATCGATTTCTCGATTAAAGGAGCCTCAAGGAATGAAAACGATCACGTTGAGTTAACGCCTTCGATGACTTTAGAACGTTGGTGGAACACCAAAACGTTCAAGAGGGTTTAATCTTTGAAACCAAGCAAATATATATGATACGTAGATAATAATTTTGTTGGAAAACCCTCGATTCGCCCTTTTTCTCTTAACACGCACAAGCAAGCGGGGGAAACGAGGCGGCGCGAAGCACTTAAGAGCCTTTTTCCTTTTGGTCGTGAAATACAACCGCCTTATACCCACCTTATAGTTTGTGTTCATTAAAATCAATCTTCTCGAAAGTAATTATCTATTTTGCCTTTTTCTTTTGCTTTAGATTCGAATACAATAATTGAGTGATGAAATCCCAATTAAGGTTGCGTTTTCACACTTTTAGAGTGCATGTGAATTTATTGTGATACGTAATACAATATAGTAATATTTCTTCACAAAAACGAAAACCGATAATACGTATGATTAGATTGCTAATCACACAAATACTTTATTATGGATAATATCAAAATAAAATTATTCAAAATTAACACAACACGCCTCCCCGGCAGCGGTGCCAAAATGATAGTTGTAATTTCACACTCGTTTAGGAAAACGAGGTAAAAGCGGTAAGTATTAAACAAATGGTTTAGGAAAACCAAGTGCTTATGAACCTTTTGTGAGTTCATTCTTAAGGAGGCTTGGTGTGTATGTTAAACGTGATTAAGTTAGAGATTAATATTAAGAAAGAAAAGAGAGAATGATGACGGTTACGATTATGATTAAACTACAACGAAAGCTAAGACGTAAAACATAAAAACGTGACGAAATTTAAAAATTACCCTAAAAATTCCTAGAAAATCACAATAAATCCCTAAAAATGTAATTAGAGTTTACCAAAAATCAAAACTTATTCAAACCTTTTATTTAATTAAATATTAATTTTTTAATGCTAATTAAAGCCCTAAAATCAATTTAATTAATAAAAAGCTCAAAATAAGATTTTTCAATTTGTAAACCTCTAAAATAACTTAATTAAACTAAAAAGTATTTTTGCAAAATATAAAACTAATTAAAACTATTTAAAATGATTAAAATTAAAATTAAATATTAAAATAATATTAAAAATTAAAAATTTATAAAATTTATAAAAACTTGCAAACTAATTTATTTTAACTTAATAAAACTAGAATTGAAAGTGAAATGACCTAAATACCCCTATTGGGCCTCCAAATGGGCCAAAAGTGAAAACAGTCCAAGCTAAATGGGCTTTTTAGCCCAATAAGAAAAAAGTTATCCAAATAAGCTTAAAAGTTACAAATAAGCTTAAAAATAGATTTTAAACAAAAAACTCTAAAGGGCCAAAAGCTGAAAATGAGCTTATCACAGCTTAATAAGCACTCAACTTATTCTTAATGGGCTTTTTGGCCCATTAAGCCATAAGCTGAAATTTGACACACATCCTTCTTTTGAGCTTATAAAGAAGTTTGTAAAAATAAACTTTGTAAAAGCTCAAGAAATAAGCCTGAAATAAGCCAAGACTCTCTACAGAAAATGACAAAATAGTTGTTTTTGAGTTCTAGACGACTTCAAGAGCTGATTCAAGTTGCAAAAGGTTTGTAATGACTTAATTAAGCTTAATCAACAAAAAGATTTCAAATAAGCACACTCAATAAGCTGGAAAAAGTAAATAAGCACTTGATAAAAAAAAGTCAACTAGTTCGTTTTCTAGTCAAACCCTAAAGTCAAAGGCCCAAAAGCTCCAGAATGATTAAATGGGTCAAATAAGGAAGACTGATTACAAAATCCAAGTTGTTGCTCGTTTGAATAAGCTGAAATGGCTTATTAATAAGCTGATGACCAAATTACACTATCAGTGGGAACTTTTGGTGGGAAAGAGTTCGCACTGCTTGCTTTTAATGAAATGCTTTTTAGAGAGTTTCACTTGATGTTTTTGGACAATAAGGGCACCCTACAACCGGTGAGTTGTAGGGAGTCAAGAACAAGCAAGAAAACACATTTCCAACAAGCCAAGTGATAGAGTTAATTCAAAAGGTGCACAGACTAGATACAGACATGATCTGATAATATTAAGCAATGTTTAAGCTAGAATAAGCCAGCCAAAGTCTACTAAATGCATAAAACAGTTATAACATACTTAATGAAGCACAAATAAACTACTTTCAAGCAATTGTTCACAGATTAGAGCTAGAATTAAGCAAATGTTACTTATCTGATTTGCTGATGAACACAAATAAACTTTTGCTGAACTATTTGACCAAATAACGAATTTCAAATCGACAAATCTATTAATCAGGTTGCAAGAACTTTGTTTTTCCACTTGTTAGACCTAGTTAAGCATGCAATCTAGGTGTTCACAAATTTTCAGTTCAAACAACCTAAAACAAACTAGTTAGATCAAAGATTCAGATTTGCTGTTTGAAAGCACAAGTTAAGAAGATTTTTACTCTAATATAACCTAATATCAGATTCAAACACTTAACTACTCAACTGTTATCAAAAACCTCTTATCATGCAATCCCAAACACTGGTAAAGAGCATATAATAAGATTTTATCAAAGAAAATTGATTTTCAGTCCAAGAAAATTTTAAACAAGCACTCAAACAACAATAACATGAACTTGGAACAAGAAATCATGCATCAACCAACACATATAGCAACAAACACCAATATCACTTTGAAAAGATCTCAAAAATGAGAAAAAATTCTCAAACCTCAGGAATGTACATCCACACTCCAGAATGTTATAGCTTTTGTGGTAGGACAACAACCACAAGCTTCCAATAACACCCCTGCTAAGATTCAACAAGGTTAGCAACAACAGATTATAAAAAAAATGAAAATGGACAACAAACTGATCTCTTCCAAACTTGTACCCCACTCCTTGAATCTTCCTAAACCACAAGCATCACCTCACCTTGATACGTATCTTATCAGGGTGATATGATCAACTTTTGATCCAAAAAGTTCAAGTGTTTGAACAAGAAAGTTGGAAAAATCACAGATTTTTGAAAACTTCTGAAACACTTTGCATAAAACTTAAAACCAAACTCTAAAATCCCAAACCAACAAACTTAAAACATTAACAAGTAAATTAAATGATTGGTACTTGGAATTTGTCACAGCTTTCAAACACTTTTTTCATTCATTTGAAACAAAGGCTTTACAGAAACTTGACCAAAGAAAACCAAGAACAGATGCAAAGTAAAACCTAACACCCTTTATATAGAGGGTTACAAGTGACTAGGAAGCTGGTATAACTAGAAACCCTAATGTAGTGGTCTTCCAATAATTCCCTTTGAAATTTGAATAATTTTGAGCCCATGTGATGATCTTTGGCGTTTTGCTGAGATGTCAGTGGTGTAGACTTCATATTGGACGTCCAAATGAGATTAGTATGCAAGCTAAGCTTGGGCCATGATTCCCTGACAAAATATTTTGTCTTAATCCTCAAAGTAGCACGGGAGGTTTCATGTGATACCTTGGGTGATGTGGCAACAAATTTATGGGTTGGGTTTTGTTTGTTAGACCCTTAATCAAGATTCTAGACAAGATTAGGGTGTAATTTACAAAAGTTAAGAAAAACCCAATTAGTGTTCTTGAGTGAATAGTAAGGATTTTGATCTGATTATAGATTTAAAAAAGTGTTTAGGTGCCAGTTTAAATAACCAATTAATAATTAGTTAGTAAACGGTTAGTGGGGTGTGAGGTGTCACAATGGTGAAATGTGATTGGTTGTGGGGATTGAGTGGGTGAGGTGTCAACATGTGGTTGGTCTAGGTATCTTTGGCTGTCGGCCAGTATTAGCCCTCCATCTTTCTTTTTGTTTTCATTACAAGTTTAACAGCCCTAAACCCAATTTCCTTTGTTAGCAAAGTCTCAAACTTCACATATTGGCCACAAAAACTTTCCAATGGGTTATAAATGACTTGTTTTCTAATTTGATGATATTTGAAAGGCTGTTTTTGGCATGTCTTCATACTTCAAGGTCTTCACTTGTATTCTTGTCTTCATGGAGGACTAAAAGTGACAAGCCTTCAATTTGGAGGGACCAATCTTGCCAATTCTTCAAAGTTGAGGGTCCTTTTTGTAATTTTGACAAACTTTAGCGACCAAACTTGTAATTATGAATAAACAAGGGTATAAAGTGTCAATTCTTCAATAATGAAGGACCCTTCTTGTACAGTCTTTAATTCTTCAAGGACTTTTCTTAGAAAATCAACTCTAGGGTCCGGTTCATTGTGCGGCTTCTTTTCCCGTGTTCGTTTTTTTATTGATTCTTGTGATCTTTTGTCATTTTCTTGATATCCGTACCTAAATACACATTGAGAAAACACAAACATATGCATGGCACTTTTTAGGGATAATTTTACTATTTTAAGCCTGTTTTGGACAATGAGACTATGTATATAAGCAGTGTCATCACTCATCCACAAACTAATGGACAAGCCGAGGTTTCCAATCGTGGTCTTAAGAGAATCTTAGAGCGAACCATGGGAGAGCACCGTGTTTCTTGGTCCGATAAATTAGACGACGCTTTGTAGGCTTTCGATACCGCTTATAAGACACATATTGGTTGTACTCCTTATCGCCTCGTGTATGGGAAAGCGTGCCACCTTCCCATTGAGTTGGAGCATAAGGCTTATTGGGCTCTTTAATGGGCTAATTTTGACTTGAACAAAGCCGGCGACCATAGAAAAATCCAACTTAATGAATTGAATGAGCTTAGGAATAATGCCTACGAGAATTCGTTGATTTACAAGGAGAAAACTAAGCAAATTCATGATAGCAAGATTAAGAACCGAGAGTTCAATGTTGGTGACAAATTTTTACTTTTTAACTCTCAGTTAAAAATCTTTTCCGAAAAACTTAAGAGTCGTTGGTCTGGTCCATTCATTGTGGCCCAAATTTTTCTTTATGGCATCATTGAGCTAGCTCAACCAAATGGGCCCAACTTTAAGGTGAATGGCCAACGGGTTAAGTTGTACTTTGGAGATGACATCTCTCATGAGATGATTCCATCCTTCTCCACATTTCACTTTGTAGAAACTAGAAGGGGGGGGGGGGGGGGGGGGGGTTGAATAGTTTCTCCTCGGTTTATCTCCTAATTAAAATTCCTTTCAATAAGGTGAGTGCACAAAACTATCTTTTACTTGAAAGCTAGTTGAATAATGATTAGGTTCAATTCCAATGCATTAACAATGCGTATTAAGTATAATGATAATGAAAGTAAGTAATGAGTAAGGAAAGAAACGACCTAGTAGGAAGACACCAAGATTTATAGTGGTTCGACAACGAGGCTCTATCCTCGTTCCTACTCCACTCCTCGAGTACACCTTACTCGAGATTTCCACTATAACCACAAGCTCCCTTAATGGCGGAGAAAACCTTACAATGTCGCTTACATTATTTTCCGACACTAAGCTAAATGTCGAGACATAATCTTAGCTAGGACCAATCTACACAACGTCGCCCACTTCACTATTTTACGACACATGGCTAGATGTCGAGTTCTAAACGAAAGCTAGAACCGATCTTCACAACGTTGCCTACTTCACCATTTTCCGACACAAGGCTAGATGTCAAGTTCTAATCCAAAGCTAGAACCAATCTTCACGTCTCTTCACTTTGAAGCTAAGTGAGAACTTCACACAACATAACTACATATCACTTTATAGTTTAGTGAGAACTCACAAGACACAAACACATCACTTTATAGCTTAGTGAGAACTAAAACAACTAATTACAACTCAACTAAACATATACAAGTACACACATGTAGCTTGGATCTACACAACATAAGTCCAAGCACACACATATGCAATGGATTTACACAACTCTAATCCAAACACAACTAGTCCAAGTATTCAGAAATACATTATATCTACACAAGACACAAATAGATAAATGATGAACATTACTAGATCATTAGGAGAAGGTGATCTTCATCAATGCTACATCTTTAATCACATCATCAGTGTGTGAGTGATCTTCTCTTTGGACAAGTTAAAGAAGGAGATCAAGAGTATAATCATGAGTAAACATACTTAACACATTAAGTGATCATTTAAAAATGACTAGGATTAGATAGGAGAAAGAAAGCTGAAAGAAATGTCCAAAAAGGGTTGATTCAGAATGCAGATTTGATCCACTATTTATTAGACAAACATCCAACGGCTATATCCGCCCGCGGTTCCTTATTGGACCCCGCGGTTCCTTATTGATAAGGAACCACCGTAGGTGCTAAGGTACCGTCGGCGTAGAGTCCGCTCCCTTTTGTCTTTTAGTGAATTTGAAATATCTGAGGTTGTTTAAACCTTCAAAGGATATTCTTATGGCATTTAGAATATGCCATATTCAAATTTACATTTTCATTTTAATAAAACATTTTCTTAAAAATAAAGTTTATTAAAAATCTTTTGTTACATTTGAAAAAAGTGAGTTTTAAGGCTAATCACTTTTATGATCACTAAGCATGATTAAGATATGTTAGTGTAATGATTATTACCTTGATGATAGTGTTTGTTAAATAATTCGTTTTATGATTGTGTTTGACAATAAATGTCTTTGTAATTTGTCATGATCAAATCTAAGAAAGATTAATTAATACTAACAATGTTTTTAGGCATTGCTTTGCATTAACAATCTCCCACTTTTTGATTACGACAAACTATAAACTCATTTACGTAAAATACAAGTTTATTCGAATTATTAACGAGTTTATTGATAGTTGTAAAATTACACTTGTTTAGGAAAACAAGGCAATAATATAGGGTAAGCACGACGATTTAGGAAAACCGTGTGTAAATGACCCTAAAAGTGAGTTCGTTCTCGAGGAGGTATATGTGTGTGAATTAACTTGTAGTTATTTGAGATTAATATTGAGAAGAATGGGGATGAGAAGATGAAAGACGGTTACGTTAAAATTAAACTACGACGAAAACGTAAAGCCGTAGAAAAACCACAAAAAATAAAAAATTATCTAAAACCAAAAACAAAATTAATAATTAAAAAGACTAAAAAGAAGTCTAAAATAATATAAATAAAGACGAAAATCCAACAAAGATATTTTAAAACCTTTTATTAATTAAATATTTAATTTTAAATGCTAATTAAAGCCCTAAAATTAAATATAACTACTTTAAATGTCTAAAATATGATTTTATTGAATAATTACTTAACTTATATTATTAGAAGACTAAAAAGTAATTTTCTAAAAATTAAAACCTATTAAAACTATTTTTAAAACTCTAAAAATGATTAAAAATAATTAAAAACTAATTAAACTTAAAATAATTATAAAAATAAATCTAAAAGCTATAAAATTATTCTAAAAATGGAAAAGGTCCTAATTAATGATAAAGATCCTAAGAAAAATGAAAAAGAAAGAAAAATAAAATTTTGAAATTTTAATATTAAAATAATATTAAAATAATGCTAAAAATAAAAATTTATAAAATTGATTCTAAAAAATTTCTAAAAATCCTAAATAATATAACTAAGAGAAAAACACTAATTAGAGCTTCTAAACCTTTTTTAATAATTTTATAAAAATCCTTAAAGTTTATAAAAAACCTTAAAATATTATAAAATTAAAAATTAAAGTTTTTGAAACCAAAACTTAATGTAAACCTCAAAAATATTAAATAAAACCTAAAAATGATTTTTCCTAAAAATTAAAACTATTTTTGCTATTTTTTATTGATTTAATAAAAACGGCTATTAAATAAATTATAAAAAATAATCTAATAAGTGGAAAAATATCAAACCAAGCTTGAAAAATCAACAATCCTATTACTAACTCAGGAAAAATAAGCTAAACGAAATTTGCTTATCAAATAAGCTGAAAACGAGGGATTAAGCTACGGCTTTAGAAAATAAGCTAGAAACCAAATGACCTTAAGTATTAAACCTTGCCCTTCTATAAACAAGATTAAAGCTAGCACACTGGTAAGAGCCTTGAACCCTCCAACGAGAGGTCAGGGGTTCGAAGCCAGGCTAGTGGTTTTTGCTATTTTTTTTTCTTTTTTTTTTTTTTTACTTTTTAAAACCAATACTGACACTAATAAGACTTGTAAACCAATCCAGTTACACTTTTTAAGCCAAAGATCAACAAGATTAAGATCCAATACGTGCTCAGACTTGAGGTAGACACAAGTAGGTATGCTTTGTGTTGTTTCTTTCACAAGTTTCCAAAGTTCCCAAGAGGAGCTTGGTCCTATGGCTTATTTGGAGCAGATTTTTGGAGCAATGAGGCACCCTTGTGCTCATAGAAGCACAAGGAGTCAAGTTATAAGCTCAAATAAACACTTAGCACACACTAATAAGCAATCAAATGCACATAAAGGCCTAGTCAAGTTTCTGATGTACAAATGAGCAGGACTGGGGGCTGTTTAAGCTATAACTTGCAACCTAGAGAAATCTAAGAGCTTAAATTTAGCATACAAACTCACAATCCAGTACTCAAGCAATAACAAGCCTCTAATCACCCTATTACTTCACAGATTTCAGAGATCAAGTACCAAAAATCATGAAAAACAGGCAAATTAATGCTATGCAGATTTTCAAGTTCTCTTTTCCTTTTTTTAAACACACAAATTAGCCAAAACTTTGTCCCAAATTATCTTAACACTAACTAACAACCTATCCTGATCTAAAATCAACCTTCTAACACCTTTTAAAACTAACAATCAAGGATTAGTGTCCTGCTAAACCTTGTAGCCTAACACCCTATTATTTTCTGAAAACCAATTTTTTCACATCAAAACCTTACAAAACACTTTCAAACTGTTTACCAATCTTCTAAACATGCATCAAATCACATAAGAACACAAAACTTAACAATCTAAACACACTTATGCAGCTAATCAAACAAGATCATATGAACAGCTATGTTTCTGAAATTTCACAAAGGTAAAAGAACTTTTACCTTAGGTCCTTACATCCAAGGACCTAGTGGTTGCATAACCACCTCCTTATGCACCCGGGTGCATGCAGACTTAATCAACAACACCCTTTGATCCTGCTCAAATCAAAACAAAAGAAGAAAACACAAAAACAAGCTATAATATATTTTTCTGATTTTTTTCTTTCTTCTTAAAATCTTTCCAAAAACTTTTCCAACCTTCTAAACATGTTTCAATAACACTAAATAACCAAGAACATCAAACTTCTTAACAACCAAAACCTTAGAACAAATTTCTTCCAAAATCTCAATTTTCAGAAACTTTAAATAACTTTGAAAAACAAAGTTACTTAACCAAATAAACAAGGGAACTCAGAATCAAGCTTCACACAACACTCAACTTTTAAAAACAATAAAAAGGAATTATAATTGAATTTTATCAAAAACCAAACTTTTATTTCTTTAAAAAGGGATTACATGTGCAAGCTTTAAAACTGGAACAAGGGCTTTACACAATCTGTAAGCTCCTTATATACTACTCTAGGAAGATACTAGAACCATAAAATTATAAACCCTAATACAAGAAATTCTCTAAAATACCCCTAAACCTTCTAGACGAATTTGGTGAGTTGAGCTGTCTTATCTTAATCTCCTTCGTTCATTTTTGCGTTGTGATGAAGCATTGCATCTCCACTGTTGATTATGGCCACGTCACATGCCTTGGGGACTAAGGATTGATGTGATTGGTGGATTGGGGAATTGGGGGTGGGGACCACACGCGTGGGATTGGGGTGTTTGTGTATGGGAAGGGTTTTCACATGTGTGAATCAAACGTGGGTGGGTTTAATTGAAATTTACCCAAGGTTTTAGTTGGGTAAATTCTGGGCGTGTAAAAAGATATACAGTAAACATTTAGATCCGATATTGGGGGAACTTTAAGTGTTAGGCGCCATTTCTTTTTAAATCTTTCACTTTGTGCACTTTAAGTCCTTGTGGTTTGGATTTTTTGGTAAACAAGGTTTTAAGCCCTAGAAACGAATTCTGCTTTGTTAATATCTTTCAAGACTTTACACTTTTGGCACCAACTTGGGAAAAAGGTTATCAAAGGGTTATTTTTGACATTTTTGGATAATTCAGGGACTGAACTTGGACAATCTTGATCTTCAAAGGTCTTCATTATGTCTTTCACTTCATGAGGGACCATAATTGGCAATTTTGATTTGTTGAGGGACTAATCTTGCCATTTCTTCAAAGTTGAAGGACCTTTTTGCAATTTTGACAAACTTAAGGGACCAAACTTGTAATTATTAATATACAAGGGTTTTAAGTGTCATTTCTTCATTCTTGGAGGATCAATCTTGTTTTGTCTTCAAGTCTTCAAGGGTATTTGATGAAAATTCCATGATTAGGGCCCGGTTCTTTGTACGGCTTCGTTTCTCGTGTTCGTTTTTCCTTGTATCTTGTGATCTTTTGTCTTTTTCACGATATCCATACCTAAAATACACAAGTAAACAAACACAAGCATATATATGGTATTTTATGACATTTTTATGCATTTAAAGCCCGAAAAGAACGATGAGATCATGTATAAATGCCATCTCATCACTCCCCCATACTAAGCCATTGTCGTGCCCTCACGCAATGCTAGAATAAAGTATCTAAGCATCACCAAAGTTCAATTTTATTAACCTTTATTAAAAAGTAAAAGACTTGCAACATACTACGATGATGTGTTAAGACATAATGTATGATTTTCATCACAAAAAGTGACTTTTAGGGTCAAAGAATAGAAACAAGTTAATGTCCCTTAGAGTAAACTTCGTCATCCTTGATTGTCATACATTCCATGCTAAGTGCAAAAACAAGATCATTGTTGGTACAAGTCACAATGCTAACACTACTCATACATCCAAATTGTGTAATACTTTTTCTCCCCGCAATCCTAGTTATTATAAAAGGAAATGGGTTACTAGCATTTTTTATCTATTTGTCATGGATCACAAGTGATTCATATTGACTTATTTGAGTAATTATTAGTCCGAAAGCAAAGTAGCACGATTTGATCAATAGTTAGCCGAAGGACAAAATCTTTTAAAACGGCTTCTCGTGTATCTCCTTAAGTTCATATCTTGGCATAACTCGTTTCACGATTTGAGACCTTTCTCGGACCGATATTTGGCATGTACTTCATACTTCAAATCTTGGGAAGACGTTCTTGAAATTATGGTCTTCTCTTCATATATTGGAATTTCTTCACTTGACGTTTTTGAGAGATTCTTCATATAGGACCACGACTTCATCATTTTTCTTCAATCTTTACTTTGGATTTTGATATACAACGATCCGCCTCCTTTTCGGACTTGGACATATTCATCCTCATACCTTGTTAGGGTCTTTTTGGATAGACTTTCTCCATTCTTTAGGGGAGTAATTGCTTCTCGTCGTGTGTCTCGATCCTTCATATTGATTTTGGAATAATGATACTTCACATCATCTTTGGATCTTTAGCAAAAATAGAGCTCCTCATGCCTTGTTAGGGCCTTTTTGGATGATCGCCAATCTTCGCGTCCCGCTTCAATAAGTTATGCCTTGGCTATGAACTCTATTCAACCCCGAGCAACTTTTAAACGATCTTGCGCTAGAGGCTAAGTAACCTTTCAAATCGTACGACCTTACTTATTGCAATTATGATTTATTCCTAATGAATTGATCTTATGGGAAGAAAAAGCCACAATTAAAAACATATGAGTTTTTGAAAGAACACTTTCATGTTCTACGTTTAGCATGATCACTTGTCTAACTCTATCATTTCTCGTTCTTCACTATATAAAGACCTCTAATTAAAGAGACTCGTGAATACTTAGCCATGCAAGTCAAAATTAAGCCAAATTTGGATTAGCTTTCATTAAGACTATATCAAATCAAAGTTTTGGGTTTTCAAGCCACCTATAGGATCTTGCACTTTCTTGGACTTTTTCAAGTTTAGAGAATGCGTTTTATAGTTCCCTTGATAAGTGACTTTCTAGAATCAATTATAGGAACTTGCGAAAAGTTCTTGTTCTTAACCCGAATGAATTAAGACTTTCGCGTTTTAAAGCTCCCTATATAAAAGTCTAGCAAAACTTGAATTGAGCGGGTTAAGGAATGTAAATGGCTCCAAATGCCCATCAAGTCAAAAATTAACTATTATTCTACCCATCGGAAAATATACATTCGTGTCTTAAAAACACTTATGAAAACTAAGAAAAATTTTAAAATTTGGCCATTTTTAGCCTTATTAGCAAAACAAAACATTGAAAGTTGGAAAACGTGAGGGCGTAGCAAAGCAAGTACCTATTCACCCCCCCATACTAAAAGTAAACATTGTCCTCAATGTTTCGAGTCTAAAGGTGGAGCACCCCCATACTAGAGACGAAGAATCGAATGCTTAGGATCTAGCATGGAAAGGGTGATCAACAATATATCTAAAGCCGTTTATTAATTATGCTAAAAGATAATTGTTAGAACAATAAAGGATATGTCATGGAATCGTGAAAAACTTCTTCAAACGAACGATGGAGGCTCACGTAAACGAACACGAGAGTCTTCAATCGTAGACGATGATGATGATCTAGATAACACAATCACAAACAACCACGAGACAACGAGTTGGAAGGGTACAAGTCCCCTTATTAGTAAGCATAAAGATAAGCATGGGATCTCCCCCACGAGGCACCTCGTTTTTTATTACCGAGTCATGAGCTCGACTCGATCCCCTCAATGTTAATTATCATTGGGGAAGGTGTCTTGGTCGGGGGCAACCATTGAAGGAATTTCCCCACCAAAGTAGTGCTTAAGCCTATGTCCATTCACCTTGAAATTGGGACCATCATCTTGAGCTAGCTCAATGGTCCCATATGGAAACACTTGTGTAATGGTGAACGGACCCGACCAACGAGATTTCAATTTCCCGGAAAATATCTTAAGACGTGAGTTGAAAAGCAACACTTGATCACCAACGTTAAAAACCCGGTTTTTAATCTTTGAATCATGAAACTTTTTAGTCTTTTATTTAAAAATTAATGAATTTTCATAAGCATTATCCCTTAATTCATCCAATTCATTCAATTGTATTTTCCGGTGATCTCCCGCGGTCTTTAAGTCAAAATTAGCATGCTTAAGGGCCCAATATGCCTTATGCTCCAATTCAATGGGCAAATGACAATTCTTCCCATAGACTAACTTATAAGGAGTGCAACCGATAGGTGTCTTATAAGCGGTCCTAAAGGCCCATAAAGCGTCATCGAGTTTGTCGGACCATGAAGCACGGTTTTCTCCAATTGACCTTTCTAAAATCCTCTTCAAAGCTCGGTTCGAAACCTCGACTTGCCCACTCGTTTGCGGGTGATAAGCCATAGAAAGACGATGTGTAACCCCATATTTCTTTAGAACCTTTTCGAATTGGTCATTACAAAAATGGGTTCCACGATCGCTTATAATAGCACGAGGGGTTCCGAACCGAGAGAATAGTTGCTTCAAAAACTTCACTACCACACGAGCATCATTAGTAGGCAAAGCCTTAGCTTCCACCCACTTAGAAAGGTAGTCCACCGCGACGAGGATATATTTGTTGCCATGAGACGATGGGAACGGCCCCATAAAGTCTATTCCCCATATGTCGAAAATCTCACACACTTGAATTATGTTTTGTGGCATTTCATCACGTTGAGACGATTTTCCTTGACGTTGGCACGAATCACACGACTTCACAAGTGCGTGTGCATCACGATAGATAGAAGGCCAAAAGAAACCGGCATCGAACACTTTCTTAGCCGTGAGATTAGCACCGTGGTGACCACCCGTGGGTCCCTCGTGACAAGCTCTAAGGATATTAGAAGCTTCGGCACCAAACACACAACGTCGAACGAGTTAATCCGCACAAATCCGAAAGAGATAAGGGTCGTCCCAAAAATAGAACTTGACGTCATGAAAGAATTTTCGTTTTTGTTGTGTCGTCATACCCTTGATTATGAAATTGCCCGCATGGTAATTTGCAATGTCGGCAAACCATGGGGTGGTGTCTTTAGAATTCACTACACCGAGAGTCTCAAGAGGAAATGTTTCGGTAATTTCCTTGTTCTCGAAAACATCTTTGTGAGGATCTTCTAGACGAGAGAGGTGATCGGCCACTAGATTCTCGGCTCCTTTTTTGTCAAGCACGGTGACATCAAATTCTTGGAGGAGGAGCATCCAACAAAGCAATCTCGGCTTAGCATCTTGCTTAGCTAAGAGATACTTGATAGCCGAATGGTCGGTATACACGATGCTTTTAGTCAAGACGAGATAAGGTCGGAATTTCTCAAAAGCATAGACCACGGCAAGGAATTCCTTTTCCGTTGTGGTGTACTTTAATTGAGCCTCGGTCATCGTCTTACTAGCATAGTGGATAGGACGAAAATGCTTGTCATAACGTTACCCTAAGACGGCCCCTATAGCATAATCACTTGCATCGCACATGATTTCAAAGGGTAATTCCCAATTAGGAGCAACAAGAATGGGAGCTTCGGTAAGTTTCCTTTTTAGAGTCTCGAAAGCCTTAACACAATCCTCATTAAAGTTAAAAGGAGCATCCTTCTCGAGAAGGTGTGTCATAGGACGAGAAATCTTCGAAAAGTCCTTGATGAAACGACGATAAAAGCCCGCGTGGCCAAGGAAACTACGAACTCCCTTAACGGTTTTGGGATGAGGTAACTTGGCGATGACGTCTACCTTAGCTTTATCGACCTCAATCCCCGCCTTCGACACCTTATGTCCTAAGACGATTCCTTGTTTACACATGAAATGACATTTCTCCCAATTAAGCACAAGATTGGTTTCTTCACAATGTTTTAACATTTGTTCGAGATTAGATAAACATGACGTGAACGAATTACCAAACACCGAGAAGTCATCCATAAACACTTCCATCGACTTCTCGATCATATCGTGAAAAATCGCCATCATACACCGTTGAAACGTACCGGGTGCATTACAAAGTCCGAAAGGCATCCTACGATAAGCGAACGTTCCATAAGGACACGTAAACGTAGTCTTCTCTTGATCACGAGGGTCGATAGGGATTTGAAAGTAACCGGAAAAACCATCTAAAAAGCAATAGAATTCATTTCCCGCAAGTCGCTCCAACATTTGATCCATGAAGGGCAAAGGAAAGTGGTCTTTACGAGTGGCGTCATTTAACTTTCGGTAGTCAATACACACCCTCCAACCGGTCACAACACGAGTGGGAATTAACTCGTTGTTTTCATTAGGCACAACGGTCATTCCTCCCTTTTTAGGGACACAATGGATTGGGCTCACCCATGGGCTATCGGATATAGGATAAATCATTCCCGCGTCAAGGAGTTTAAGGACCTCCTTTTTAATGACATCGTGAATTTTGGGATTCACCCTTCTTTGACTTTGAATTGCGGGTTTGTAGTCCTCCTCCATTAAAATCTTGTGAGTACAAAATTTTGGGTCAATACCCTTAATGTCGGAAATTTTCCACGCAATTGCCCCTTTGTGAGCCTTAAGAACTTTCAAGAGCTCGGTTTTTTCATCATTAGCAAGATCTTTTGCAATAATAACCGGCAACTTGTCATCACCTTCCAAGAATGCATATTCAAGGTGAGAAGGAAGATCTTTCAATTCAAGGATAGGCGGTTCCTCGATTGAAGATTTTGGTTCAACACTCATAACTCCCATCGGCGGAAGAAATGGTGGAATAGAAGTATCATCACTAATCAACACCTCATCTTCATTGTCGATTTCATTTGAAGTGAGATCGCCTCCTTGGAATGGAGTGAGATTTGGTGTGGAATTAGCAAGAATCGGATCCAAAATAGTGGGATTGCCACTTGACGAGCTATCGGAAAAACCTAACACTTCTTGTGAAAACTCATCGCAAACCACATCAACGATGTCAATGTGATTGATGGTAGCGATTGCATAAACATGAGAAGGTTTCGAGTTTTGAGTAGCGTTTATAACAAGTTCCTCTTCGTTGAATCTCAAAGTGATAGTTCTTGCATGAACATCGATAAGTGATCTCGAAGTGTCTAAAAATGAACGTCCTAAAATTAGAGGAACTTGAGGATCCACGGGGATGTCAACTACTATGAAATCAACGGGATAGTAGAACTTCCCCACTTTCACGAAAACATCTTCGGCTATTCCACATGCCATAATCGTAGAATGATCGGCCATCTCGATGGACATGTTCGAAGGAATAAGAGCCGGAAGCGAAAGCGATTTCCAAATGGAAAATGGCATCAAATTAATGCTCGCACCAAGATCGGCCAAGGCGAGGCATTCTTTCATATCTTGTATGTCACAAGGAATGAGAAATTTTCCGGGATCACCAACTTTTTCCGGTATGCGGTTAAGATAAACCGAAGAACAATTAGCAAGCTTTGAAAGCTTTTCCTTATCGCTCATCATACTTTTAAAAGTGGAAGCGAAACGAGGCATATATAACAACGCGTCGGCTAAACTCACATCAAAATGCACTTGTTGAAACATTTTTATAAAAAGCTCGATTTGTTGTTTGTTACGTTCTTGCATTTTCTCTTTGTTTCGTCTTGAAGGGTAGGGTAAAGGTGGTGTGGGTTGGTCATTAGGCAACGGCCTTGGAAACTCGGGTTCCATAATTGGTATTGGTTCAACCGTAGGTGTGGTTTGAGCGGTACTTCGTGGGATTGTAATGTGCTCCTTTTCGACCATCACCTCGGGTTCTTTCTCGATTTCCTTCTCCGTAGAAGTACTTGGACGAGAGATTGGTTCCTTGAAAGTTTTACCACTTCGTGTAGTAATAACCTTCATTTCTCCCTTCGGGTTTGCAATGGTATCACTAGGAAGACCACCCGAAGAAGAGGGCTTACACATGATAGCTTCGAACATCTTAGCCATTCGGTCCTCAAATTTTGATTGCCTAGCATCCGCTTTCAATAACTCTTGCTTAATCTCATGTTGTCCTAATTCCATCTTTTGTTGGTTTTGTTGAAGACGTTGGACATTTCCTTCCATTTTGTTTGCATGAGTTTTAAGTTCATTAGCAAGTTCATTTTTAAGCTCGTTTTTCAACTCGGATCTTAAGCTAATCATCTCACGTTGCATATTATCAAATTTAGCATCATTTGCTTTTGCATAATCCAAAAATTCTCCTTGCAAATTTTTCGTGTGAGCATTTTGAAAACCTTGTGTAGTGTTTTGAAAATCACGGTTTTGGTTTTGATTAGAGATTTGTCCATTCCCACTTTGATAATTCCCTTTGTTGTAATTGCGTGTGTTGCCTTGGTAATTACCTTGGTTGTTGTTTCGATAATTATTAACATTTTGATTTGGTGGAGCTTGATTTTGGCGGGAACCTTGGCCGTTTTGGTTGTAAGTTCCCGTTGCTACATAAGCACTCGAAGTGTTACCATCCGCGGTAATGCACTCGGAAAGATCATGAGCTCCCCCACAAGATAAACAACTCTTAGCAACCGCTTTAACCGAAGCGGAATTGGAAGCTTCTTGAGCCTTCCAATGGGACATCAGATTAGCAAATCTATCAAAAAACCGATTTTCCTCATTAGCTTCATCATGTAAGGCATTAATGCTACGAGACGATTGTGATGACGATGACGAACCCATATTGGCAACACTCGGTGTGTTACGAGGGCTATAAAACTTAGATCGATTCTCAATGATTTGTAAAGCCTCATTTGTCGTCTTGCACAAAAAATTACCACCCGCGGCGGCATTCAAATAATCTCGTTCATGATCATTAAGCCCATTATAAAAGGTATCAATTTGATGCAATTCCGAAAAATCATGGTGAGGACATTCATGTAACATCTCTTTAAAGCGTTCCCATGCCATTGAAAAACTTTCATTGTTACGTTGCACAAATCGTGAAATCTCATTTTTTAAGTGTGTTGTTTTAGATGGTGGAAAAAACTTGTTCACAAACTTAGAAACGAGATCGGTCCATGTTAAAATCGAATTTGGCGGTTCTTTCTCGAGCCAAATTTTTGCGGGTCCATCCAACGAATATGGAAACAACATCATTTTAATGGCGTCATGTGGAACATCTTTGAATTTGCTAGTAGCGGTGAGACGGTTGAAATTCCTAATATGGTAATGCGGGTTGTCTTTCTCGTGACCTCTAAACTTATTTGCTTGCAACATAGACATTAAACCCGTCTTAATCTCGAAATTCTCCGCAAGGATGGCGGGAATAACAATGGCCTCTCCAAAACCCTCGGTGGGTGCTTGTAGCAACTCCATCATAGTACGATTAGCCATGACGACTTCTTGTTCTATAATAGGTTCAACAATTGGAGGTTCTTCAACAATCAACGATCCTTGATTTGCTTGCTTTTGAAGACGTTTACGAGCTCGTTTTGCTTGATTACGAGTGATCATAAACTTCACGAAGAATGGGAGGTGAGCAAAGAAGATTCTTTTTGGTTGTTTTGTGGATTTTCAATTTTTTTTGTGTTTTTGATGATATTTAATTTTTTTGGATTTTTGGTGTATCTTCGTAGACAACAATCTACAAAATCTCTCCTCGAATCAAACTCTTGATTAAAGAAGCCTCAAAGGAATGAAAACGATCACGTGGAGTGAACGCCTTCGAATGACTTTAGAACTTTGGTGAAAACCAAATTGTTCACGAGGGTTTAATCACAAAGAAAACCAAGCAAATATAGTATACGTATTAATACTTTGGGCGGCAAAACCCTCGATTAGCCTTCAATCTCAAAATACTCACAAGCAAGCGGGGAAACGAGGCGGCGCGAAGCACTTAAGAGCCTTTTTCCTTAGGGTATATTTTATAATACCCGCCTTATACCCACCTTATAGTTTGTATTTTTCAAAATCGAGCTTTACGAAAGTATTTATCTATTTTTGCCTTTTCTTTTTGTTTGAGATTCGAATACAATAATTAGGAGATCAAATCCCAATTAAGGTTGTGTTTTCACACTTTTGGAGATATTGTATTTTGGTTGTGATACTTAATACAATATATTAATAATATTTGTACAAGAAAAACCAAGAAAACCGATAATACGTGTTAAGGGAGTTCCACTTAACACAAATACTTATTATGGATAATATCAAAAACAAAAGCTTCCAAATTAAAGCACAACACACCTCCCCGGCAGCGGCGCCAAAATGATTGTAGTAAAATACGACTCTTGTTTAGGAAAACAAAAGAACGTATATGAGCGGTAAGTATCGAGTGATGATTTTAGGAAAAATCAACACTAATGACCCAATCACTTAAAAGAGAAAAAGTTCGTTTCCCAAGGAGGTATATGTGTTGTGAATTAACTTGTATGTATTTGAGATTAATATTAAGGAGAATGGGGATGAGAGGATGAAAAGACGGATACGTTAAAATTAAACTACGACGAAAAAGACGTAAACGTGAAAAACTACAAAAATTAAAAATTATTATGCTAAGACCAAAAACAAAATCAAGAATTAAAAAGACTAAAAAGAAGTCTAAAATAATATAAATAAAGATAAAAATCCAACAAAGATATTTTAAAACCTTTTATTAATTAAATATTTAATTTTAAATGCTAATTAAAGCCCTAAAATTAAATATAACTAATTCAAATGTCTAAAATATGATTTTATTGAACAAATACTTAACTTATATTATTATAAGACTAAAAAGTATTTTTCTAAAAATTAAAAGCTATTAAAACTATTTTTAAAACTCTAAGAATGATTAAAAATGATTAAAACCTAATTAAACTTAAAATAATTATAAAAATAAATCTAAAAGCTATAAAAATATTCTAAAAATGGAAATAGTCCTAATTAATGATAAAGATCCTAAGAAAAAGGAAAAAGAAAGAAAAATAAAATTTTGAAAAATTAATATTAAAATAATATTAAAATAATGCTAAAAATAAAAAGTTTCTAAAATTAATTATAAAAAATTTCTAAAAATCCTAAATAATATAACTAAGAGAAAAACACAAATTTAAGCTCCTAAACCTTTTTTAATAATTTTATAAAAATCCTTAAAGTTTATAAAAAACCTTAAAATATTATAAAATTAAAAATTAAAGTTTTTTAAAACCAAAACTTAATGTAAACCTCAAAAATATTAAATAAAACCTAAAAATGATTTTTCCTAAAAATTAAAACTATTTTTGCTATTTTTTTATTGATTTTCTAAAAACGGCTATTAAATAAATTATAAAAAATAATCTAATAAGTGGAAAAATATCAAACCAAGCTTGAAAAATCAACAATCCTATTACTAACTCAGGAAAAATAAGCTAAACGAAATTTGCTTATCAAATAAGCTGAAAACGAGGGATTAAGCTACGGCTTTAGAAAATAAGCTAGAAACCAAATGACCTTAAGTATTAAACCTTGCCCTTCTATAAACAAGATTAAAGCTAGCACACTGGTAAGAGCCTTGAACCCTCCAACGAGAGGTCAGGGGTTCGAAGCCAGGCTAGTGGTTTTTGCTATTTTTTTTTTTACTTTTTAAAACCAATACTGACACTAATAAGACTTGTAAACCAATCCAGTTACACTTTTTAAGCCAAAGATCAACAAGATTAAGATCCAATACGTGCTCAGACTTGAGGTAGACACAAGTAGGTATGCTTTGTGTTGTTTCTTTCACAAGTTTCCAAAGTTCCCAAGAGGAGCTTGGTCCTATGGCTTATTTGGAGCAGATTTTTGGAGCAATGAGGCACCCATGTGCTCATAGAAGCACAAGGAGTCAAGTTATAAGCTCAAATAAACACTTAGCACACACTAATAAGCAATCAAATGCACATAAAGGCCTAGTCAAGTTTCCGATGTACAAATGAGCAGGACTGGGGGCTGTTTAAGCTATAACTTGCAACCTAGAGAAATCTAAGAGCTCAAATTTAGCATACAAACTCACAATCCAGTACTCAAGCAATAACAAGCCTCTAATCACCCTATTACTTCACAGATTTCAGAGATCAAGTACCAAAAATCATGAAAAACAGGCAAATTAATGCTATGCAGATTTTCAAGTTCTCTTTTCCTTTTTTTAAACACACAAATTAGCCAAAACTTTGTCCCAAATTATCTTAACACTAACTAACAACCTATCCTGATCTAAAATCAACCTTCTAACACCTTTTAAAACTAACAATCAAGGATTAGTGTCCTGCTAAACCTTGTAGCCAAACACCCTATTATTTTCTGAAAACCAATTTTTTCACATCAAAACCTTACAAAACACTTTCAAACTGTTTACCAATCTTCTAAACATGCATCAAATCACATAAGAACACAAAACTTAACAATCTAAACACACTTATGCAGCTAATCAAACAAGATCATATGAACAGCTATGTTTCTGAAATTTCACAAAGGTAAAAGAACTTTTACCTTAGGTCCTTACATCCAAGGACCTAGTGGTTGCATAACCACCTCCTTATGCACCCGGGTGCATGCAGACTTAATCAACAACACCCTTTGATCCTGCTCAAATCAAAACAAAAGAAGAAAACACAAAAACAAGCTATAATATATTTTTCTGATTTTTTTCTTTCTTCTTAAAATCTTTCCAAAAACTTTTCCAACCTTCTAAACATGTTTCAATAACACTAAATAACCAAGAACATCAAACTTCTTAACAACCAAAACCTTAGAACAAATTTCTTCCAAAATCTCAATTTTCAGAAACTTTAAATAACTTTGAAAAACAAAGTTACTTAACCAAATAAACAAGGGAACTCAGAATCAAGCTTCACACAACACTCAACTTTTAAAAACAATAAAAAGGAATTATAATTGAATTTTATCAAAAACCAAACTTTTATTTCTTTAAAAAGGGATTACATGTGCAAGCTTTAAAACTGGAACAAGGGCTTTACACAATCTGTAAGCTCCTTATATACTACTCTAGGAAGATACTAGAACCATAAAATTATAAACCCTAATACAAGAAATTCTCTAAAATACCCCTAAACCTTCTAGACGAATTTGGTGAGTTGAGCTGTCTTATCTTGATCTCCTTCGTTCATTTTTGCGTTGTGATGAAGCATTGCATCTCCACTGTTGATTATGGCCACGTCACATGCCTTGGGGACTAAGGATTGATGTGATTGGTGGATTGGGGAATTGGGGGTGGGGACCACACGCGTGGGATTGGGGTGTTTGTGTATGGGAAGGGTTTTCACATGTGTGAATCAAACGTGGGTGGGTTTAATTGAAATTTACCCAAGGTTTTAGTTGGGTAAATTCTGGGCGTGTAAAAAGATATACAGTAAACATTTAGATCCGATATTGGGGGAACTTTAAGTGTTAGGCGCCATTTCTTTTTAAATCTTTCACTTTGTGCACTTTAAGTCCTTGTGGTTTGGATTTTTTGGCAAACAAGCTTTTAAGCCCTAGAAACGAATTCTGCTTTGTTAATATCTTTCAAGACTTTACACTTTTGGCACCAACTTAGGAAAAAGGTTATCAAAGGGTTATTTTTGACATTTTTGGATAATTCAGGGACTGAACTTGGACAATCTTGATCTTCAAAGGTCTTCATTATGTCTTTCACTTCATGAGGGACCATAATTGGCAATTTTGATTTGTTGAGGGACTAATCTTGCCATTTCTTCAAAGTTGAAGGACCTTTTTGCAATTTTGACAAACTTAAGGGACCAAACTTGTAATTATTAATATACAAGGGTTTTAAGTGTCATTTCTTCATTCTTGGAGGATCAATCTTGTTTTGTCTTCAAGTCTTCAAGGGTATTTGATGAAAATTCCATGATTAGGGCCCGGTTCTTTGTACGGCTTCGTTTCTCGTGTTCGTTTTTCCTTGTATCTTGTGATCTTTTGTCTTTTTCACGATATCCATACCTAAAATACACAAGTAAACAAACACAAGCATATATATGGTATTTTATGACATTTTATGCATTTAAAGCCCGAAAAGAACGATGAGATCATGTATAAATGCCATCTCATCATTTATCACTATCATTTCTTCCCATTTGTCGAAGCAAAAAGGTTAGCACAAGTATTTAAAGAAGAAAAGAACCAGACTTTTGCTAGTAGATCCCCCTTGGTGCTTACTCCCCCTTGCTTGGGGCACCAAGTAAATGAGCTAAGGTGACATGCTACACAAAGGTTAGTAGAAAGAAAAGAAACACCAATGTATGTATGTGCACTACTTACTAACTAACTTGAGAGGGAGAAGGAAAATAAATCTCTAATTAGAAGCAAGCATTTGCTAAGTATGTCCAAATAGTGTGTATTGACAACATCATAGTTCAATTGGTGCAATAAAGGAAGAAAAGAAACATCCAAACCAATCAAAGATGATTTAAAATGTCAATGGGTTAAAATTTAGAATTTATGGAATCACCCATAATTAATTTAAGTTTTAACCATGATCAACTCTTTGACCAATGTGTGAGATAGAATAAGAGGGAAAGATAACACACATAACATACATATTACAAAAATATGAAATAACATACAAGAGAAGTATTTATACACACAATATGAATATTTAAAGCAAAAAATATGGAAAATAAACCACAAAGCATAAGCTACTCTAATAGTGATAATCTTCCAAGATTGCTTTTATTGACTCAAACAACTAAAGTACAAAATGTGCCTTAGTTGTAAAAGAAAGACGACGAAGCATCATTCGAAGTTTTGTTCACGGGAACGCAAACTTTGAGAGGAAGTCGAGTGAGGAGGAATTCAAGAAAATTTAGCTTGTCATAGATATGAGCAAGTTCAATTTGTTAAAAACGACAACAAGCACACGAGGAACCATGATGCAAAACAAAGTCGTTAGATGGGGGAGGTCCATCAAAATTAGAGGTTGGTGGAGAGGGAGATAATGGATAAGAGATGTTTTCACAATGCCTAGTGTGGTTGGGAAAAGAAGAAAGGTAATTGAGTTGAGGAGAGTTGAAAGATTTAGATGGTGGTGGAAGAATTTCTTTTTCTCCGGTAATTGGATTTATAGAGTAAGTCTCATTCCAATATTTAATCAGAGAGAAATAGGAATTCTTGGAGGATTTTGGAGAAGAATAAACATGAGGATTCTTGTTCTTTTTGATCCAAATGGGTTTAACCGAGATTTTCGGTTTCTTTGAAAGATAAGAAGAAGAAGCTTTAGGTTGAGAAGTTTGTGACAAAGAAATGTCAAGGTTAGAAAGGGAAGAATTAGGCATTATGAGGGATGAAGAAAAGAACTCCCAAAAGAGAAGAATTTAAAGAAAATAGACAAGGCAAAGATTTGAAATGAAAAAGAAAGGTTTTAGGAAATGTTTAGCCAAATTGGTAAACAAAGAATCTTAACCAAAACAGTGGTCAAAGAAGAAAGACCAAAAATAAGCCAATAACGACTTTACTATGCGCGGTTCTTTAAAATAGCCCGCGGTTCCATATCGATATGGATCCGCCTAGAGGCTAAGGAGCCGCGTCCAGTGGACTGCAAATCTTGATTTTCAAAAGTTTTGGAGAAAAATAAGACTTTTTCAAAATTTTGCAAATATTGGATTTTTACCTCTTTTAGCACTAGAGTATGCTAAGGCTGCATAAAAGCAACACATTCACAAAGGGTGACAAAATATTTAGATAACATTTTGGTCAAATTTTAAGTCAAGTTTTTTGAGGTTGTAATAGATTTAGGTTCAATTTTAAATAAATTGAAGTTGTTTAATGTGATCACATAGATAGAAAAACATAAAACTAAATCCATAAATCATCCACATGAGAAATCATGAGGGAAAGGAAGCGAAATACAAGAAATAAAAAGACAATTAACTACTACAAAGATAGCTAACAACTAGGTCTTCAATTCATAGTCTCTTTTAGCTTGACCTTTTTTTGAAAAGCATATTAATTTTAAAATCCATCATTTATCTCCTACGAGGTGGAGGATTAGCAAATAGGTTCAACAAGAAGCTTTGCAACTTGATGTGAGCCCCAATCATCTCCAACCTAAGGATATCAATGAGGTGAAAGTTGTTCAAGCAACAAGGGCAATTTGTTCCATTGTGCATGAAAAAATCAAACAAGTGTGGATCACCCAAGAAACAGGAAATGGGAACACCCAAGAGAGGTGTGTTGGAGGTAGGAGGATGAGGAGAAGGCATGGTTTCCAAGGATGAAATTTGTGAGATGGGTGAATTTGGTGGAGTGAAAGGAAGAGGCTCAAAGACAAAGGGAATCCATTGATGAGGTTGTGGTTGAGCATTCATATTTGAGGGAGGACTAGAAATGAGTGGTGAGTAAACTCAATCATTCTTGATTGGAATGAAGAGGAGGTAGAACCATATGAATGGTTAGTACCATGGGTTGAGTTTGTTTTCCATGAAGTAAGGGGTGGTGAAAGTGATGAGGAGATGAGAATAGGTGAGGCTTCACTTTTTGGTTTGAAGAAAGATGGAGAACCAAGTTTAGAGGACTTGAGATTCACCTTAAGGCTTCTTTTGGGTGAGGAGGTTTTAGAGGAGTTGGATGTTCTAGTGGATACCATGGTTGAATGTTGAGGTTTAGAAAAGAGTTGAAGGGATGAAGAACACAATCAACAAGAGAGGGTTTAAAAAGAGAAGGGGATGATCCAAACTAGTAATAGGTTAAAATCATTTTATGTGAACAATGAAATTAGGTAGCCTAGTTTAGGAAAGTGAAGGTTTTTGCAAAAGTTTTATCAAAGTTTTACACAGATTAAAGAAAACAGTGTAAAGTAAAGATTCTGTTGAAATAGTACTAGGCGGTTCCTTACGTAGGTCCGCGATTCTTTATCGCTAAGGAACCGCGGGTTCGATATGGAACCACGACCAGTGATGTTTAAAAATAGCACTTCCTCAAACTTTTGCTAGCCCAGATTTTATACCAAGGTTTATCAAGCCAAAGAGAACTAATAATAAAGAACTAGGAGGCTATCTAACACATAAGATGCACAGAGCCATGAAAATCGAAAAATCGATAACATGGATAATTAGGATTAAAATACGAGATAATCCAAACACAAATTGTTAGCTAAAGAATACACAACATCCTAAGAATAGAGATAAGGAAAGAGATAAAGTTCAACAATGCATACATGTTTACACACATGTTAGTCTCACAAGAGTGGTATATATCATTCATCTATGAGCATTTCTTCCTTGACTTGATTCACTTCTGATTCGATCTTGAAGATGAAAATTGAGACAATACTGATAGTCTGAATCAATGTCTAGTGAAGACAATTGAGAGATAAATGATGACAAATCATAACGAGAAATGAGAGAATTGTCTTGAGAGACATTTTCATCTTCATTTAAGTCATGTGAGGGAATTGAATAGATATTCCCTTCAATAGGAAACATGACTCGAACCACGGAGTGAAAGTATAAAGGATTAAGAGGAGGATGGTCATGAAGATTTCTCCTAAGAAGCCGTGAGAGAATCATGGCATAAGGAAGAGTAGAATGAGATCCATTGAGAACAAATCTTATCCGTCTAGCCATGAAAAATGCAAGGTTGTATGGAGTAGTGGTAACAACACAATACAACATATGTACAAGACAAGCAGGCACATGGTTGCGATCACCAACCAAACACATTGCATTTTCCCTAATGATTTCGGCCCAAGGGACCATAAAATCACTAAGATCTCTAGTTAGTAATTCCCAAGGAGTGAGAGAACGAAATTCTCCTTCAAAATTACCAAGAATAGGATGTTCACGAGGAGTAGCAAGAGCACGAGAGATGGCCGAATCCAAAGGAATCTCAGTCAAATAATGTACATCAATAGGGGCCGATTCTAAGTGGTTTAAACCCCAAGAATCGGTGAACCTACATTGACCTTCGTATGGTACTCCAAGAATCTCACCAAATTCCTCAACAGTGTACACAAAGGTCTTACCCTTGACGAAAAATTTTATAGATAGACCATTGTTGATGTACATTAGCTTGAACGAGTTAAAGAATTCCGTGAGGAAAGAATTAAAGATTGGCTCATCAATATCAAGCAAACAATCAAAGCCAATGGTATTGAAAATGAATCGAATGAAATCAAGTCCATTAAGGTTAGAAGGAACAATACGTCCTTAATGGAAACAACGAGATTCAAGATTATGATAAGTGTTTTGAAAAGAGCGAGTTTGATTTGTCAAAGAAGGATTAGGCATGTATCTTCTAGTAAGTATATGGTCATTTTGATATCCTATAGTCATGATGATAGTACCTAAAAATAACATATAAACATATTTCTCCAATTACTCATATGTTACATATAAACCAAAAAATCAAAGAATGTGAGAATGTGTTTTATCAATCTCTTGATAAACCAAGGTTTAATCCTTAACATTCTCATATTCACAATGTACCAAGTTCATCATCAACAATGACACATTGACCATGTAAGATCAATAGTGAACTTGACCATTGGTTTTTCAAAATAAGGTTTTTAGGTAAGCATTTAACAATGTCATTACCAACTTGTTCATGGGTTCATATCAATTCCATCAATCAACCAAACTATTTAGTCAAAATTCAGATTTGTTCTGCAAGTGAGTTTTAGTGAAATCTCAAAGAATGTGAACCTAAAGAATCATAGTAACAATACTATGTCAACTCTTATTCCTAGTAAGGTTCTAATTCAATGTCAATGTTAAAAAGCCCCAATTATAAATGTATGAACCCTAGAACAAATTAGATGAAATTGAGAGAAATGACTTACAGATAATTGATCTTTGATGAAGGATGAGTGAAACCCACAAATCAAAATCAACTAATCTTGAGTAATTGAAGATTTTAGAAGAACAACAATGGTGGAAAACTAGGTATTTTCGTCACTATGTGTGTGAAGGAAAGAGACGGCTTTGTTTGAAAAGGTTATTTAAATAAAAACTGGTGCTCTGACAAAATATTCTTCCCGCGGTTCCTTATCCATAAGGTACCGCGCTATTGAGCCACAGAGATAAAGAACCGCCTACAGAGGCAGGTTTTTATCAAAGAAAAACAATGAATTTTTGAAAACCAAAATTTTTAAAATACTTAAAAATATATCTTAAACCTTTTAGGATATCATTGGACCACCATAACACTAGGTAATAAAGCCTTGTTGAAGGATTACGAGTTGAATCGAGATAGGAAAACATCAAAACGAACAAACGACTACTCGTAGCAAAGAAGCAAAGGTAGAGGAGTCAAGGGAAGTGAATCAAGACCAAGAACATTGCTCAAGAGACAAATGACATTCTTCAAATTGAGGAGGTGAAGAGCTTGTGTGATATATAGTGGTTTAAGACGTTCCTTTCCGACGAAAGTCTAAACGGCTTTGGTAATGAATTATACCAAGCAATTTTGATGCATAGAATAAGATCATTTTCAAGAGTATTCTTATTCTATTTCAAAACATGAGCAAAGTATATATTCACTTTCTCTCCCACATGATCGGATAATTATTGCTAGAATTAACAATAACAATATCCTTGGATTATTTCAATTGCAAATGTGTAAAATCTATCTACAACTTAATGAAGTAGTTTGGTATCTCAAGGGATTCATTAATCATTCCTATAGATGAGCTAGATTGCACAAGTTGTACATGATATAGGGCCTACTAACCGTAAGGGTGCAAATAATGGAAATCATGCTTGATACTTTAAGCTTCAACTAACTCACCCTACATCTCCATAGTGAGTCAAGTATCCAAGAAATGAAGGTTTGAGAGGGAAATTGGGAAGAATCACAAACCACAAGTAAATGTAAAGGGAAGGATGCCAAGAACAAGAATGTAGTCAATAATGATCAAAAGAATGATCAATAGGGCGTGTGAAAGAACGAAAGCGTACCTTGGCCACAAATTCCATTCCGAGCTTTCAAGGAACCGATGCAAAGCCCAACAATGACTAATAGTGAGTAATAAGTCTTCAAATACTAGTATCATTCCTACCCATCTTGATATCATCATTCAATGATGATGGAAATCAAAGAAGTTGAGTCTTCTATAAGTGTAAGTAACTCAATCCACAATCAATAGAATGATTTATCTTCATGAGTACCTACACATAAAAAGATGCAAAATAGTAGATACATTTCAAGAGTAAATCTTAAATGCATTAATACTACTAACTTAAGTAATATGCAATATTTAACATTTTAAAAGGCTTATTTTTAACAAAAATAGTTTTGACAAAATAAAAACTTAAGTACAACTTAACCTTCTAATTTGAGGAGACAATGGATCGATCCAAGTTTTAAAGTACAATATACTTCAAAGATCTTGTGTCACCATCGCTCTGATACCAATTGTAGAAACTAGAAGGGGGGTTGAATAGTTTCTCCTCAGTTTATCTCCTAATTAAAATTCCCTTCAATTAGGTGGTGGAAATATGTTTTTACGTTTTTAGAAAGGATCGGTCACTCTAAAGATAGATACAAGTATTGGGCTCGTGATCCAATGTATTAAGATATAGCCCATATAGCCCACATGTAGGGTGGGCTATATATACTCCATCCTAGTATGTTAGGAGGGGTTGAACACTGTGAATTTCACACATTCCATCTTTCTTCTTATTTCTCTCCTTTCTCTCTCTACCTTTCTCTCTCTAGTTCTTCCTATTTCCATCCTTTAATAGATAAATCATAACATTGCTAAATCCTAAGAAACTATGGACCTACAGTTGGTATCAGAGCAATGTTATGATTTATCAATGTTATGACTTATCATTGTTATGATAAATTGTAGGTCCATAGTTTCTTAGGATTTAGCACTGTTATGATTTATCTTTTGAAGGATAGAAATAGGAAGAACTTGAGAGAGAAAGGTGGAGAGAGAAAGGAGAGAAATAAGAAGAAAGATGGAATGTGTGAAATTCAAAGTGTTCAACCCCTCCTAACATGCTAGGAGGGGGTATATATAGCCCACCCTACATGTGAGCTATATGGGCTATATCTTAATACATTGGATCACGATCCCAATACTTGTATCTATCTTTGGAGTGACTGGTCCTTTCTAAATACGTAAAAACGTACTTCCAACAATCTCCCCCTAAGGGAGGTCACTCCAAGTTACAATGTCCTAAATAGTCTATAGCTCGTGATCTATGCTAACAATGATGTGACCGAGACTTTCCTTGGAAAAAACGTATTTCCAACAATCTCCCCTAAGGGAGGTCACACCATTTTACAAAATCCTAAACCTAGCATACTATGCTTGAGTCTTCGATCTTGTTCTTGTGAATATGCAGATGAGATCTTTTACTTTAGTCTTGAGCATGTTTCCTTGCCTTGACCTTGTGTATTCATCACTTGTGATATTTGCCTCCTCGTGACTTCATGTTCCATATACTTGTACCTTTAAAAATTCTTGAAAGCTTCAGAATTTGATACAGCGGAAGACTTGAATTTTAGACTTTCTTGAATTTGTTGAAGTATTAAGTGCATATAGTATAAGCATGTGTTGACAACTTCTTCTGGATTGTACACCGTAATGCCACCTTCTTGTTACGCTGCATAAGACAGTTAACAACAAAACATATACACGGATGAAATGGCCTTGAACATTTCATTCTAATTCAGTAGCATTGTACCTCCGATCGGTGAAGACCGTTGGCCGATATAAAATATCGTACTTGTGGCAGGTAGTTTCAATTAAGAACCTCCTTGACAAGATTTCGCGGGTAAACCCGTTCTCTTTATTAGACCGTCCAAAGCTGACTGCAAACATAAAGAGTGAATCATTTTATATTATCCGCATGATTTAAAGCCGTCAATTCTTCTTCCTGGAACTAGTGAAATTCAATTAAGAACCGCACCATCGTTGCTTTCCAGTTGTCACAAGCTTGATTTGTATAGAATCTTGCAAGTTACCTACCAAGTGCTGTTTGAGGTTAACACTAGAAGGATTTCCACTCATCATTGTGAACACTAAGGTATCACTCTAAGTGTTCTGGCAAGACCACTAAGATAGTGCGTAGAGGCTTGGAACGTGTTTAATTTCAGTTAAGAATTAAACCACTGTTGCTTTCCAGTTATCACAAGTTTGATTCATAAAGAATCGCACAAGTCACCTACCATGAGATTTTTGATATTCACTCAAGAAGGATTTCCATCTTCATTGTAAATACTTTCGCATTACTCGGATGTTCAGGCAAGATCATGAAGATTTTATGTAGGTCTCTTAAGATCTTTCTTACTTTTCACAATATGTGAAGAAGCGAGGAATTATGAAAGTATGTCCTAATGAGATATTTGATGATCTCAAATGGCTCTAGACTCGATCGTGCATTTTGGATTTTAGTGAGCGAAGGCTGGAGAGGAGTGCCACCAATTCAATACCAATTTATTCGGAGTGAATAAATCAATAGATAATGCGTTGTCTCCGTGTGATTAAAACAAATATCTTTTAAGAGATATCCGAGTTAGCTGGGTTGGGTTGTGCATTGCATCACTGGGTCCATGATGTCTATCTTCAATATCGAGCATCATTAAAAAATGATCTCAATAGCATATGTGTTGACTCGGTTTCTGCATAAGTTGTAAGGAGGGCTTCTTTCTTTTCACCCTTTATCTTTACAATTCTTTTTCATTCTTCAACCCCTTCAATGCTTACCAATACGTCATAACTAGCACCTTGTTGTGATTCCTCCAGTGCTAACTTAAGTACTTGGTCGGCATTCAGCTACGTTCACAATCTTTCTCCATCTTTCATAAGGACTACTATTTCTAGCTATGGAATGTCCTTGGGAAGATTCCTCCGGTTCTAGAAGAATCATTAGACTTTAACCTATCCTACCATCCTTATGTCACCACAATCTTCATGGTCGTGAAATAAAAGGGTTGTGGGTAAGTATAAATCACCATGAAATCTATTTTGAAGTGCAAATCCATTTTGCTCCCCCTTAACATATGCCATGATATCCGAAAACATTTCGCACATGTCGGGATGAGCTATCACGTTAAGTCAAACCATTTGTGATTAATCATTTCCCATATTAAATCACATTTTCTCCCCCATATTAAAAATATTAACCCCGTCGATGTTTTTAATGTCCATTGATTTAATAGCATTTTAAGAAAATTTGGGAAGATAAATGTAAATCCAATTATCTTAATGCTTTACACAAGCTCCCCCTCAAACTAATGAGGGTGTACTTGAAACGTGAATGAAGTACCTTTCAAACACAAGTGTAAGGTACTTATCACATGCAAAGATCATATATGATAATGTATTCACAAGATTAGCGATTTATGAGGTTGGACCTGAATAATGGAGAACATCATATGAAAGGAGCACATGGTTCTTGTTCACGAATGTTGGTCGCCTCATCACGTCTGAAGTTATCTCTTGACTCCATGTGTACGATTGATATCGTTGTCTTGACACCAACATGTGAACTTGGCACTTTCGGCGTCAAGGATTCTGAATGCTGGACAATTGCTCCCCCTCAATTGTTGACCCGTGTTCTATTGAACGAGCTGTAGTCGCCGTTTGAGTAGTCGCATCGTCGAGTATGTAGATATCAATTATAAATTTCTACGGTTGGTAGAGATGATAACTTCATAAAAACAAGATTTCTCTTGTTTTAACAAATAAATGCACTGACACGTACATATATTCGTGTTAGATTGTGTTATTACATAAACACAATCCCTTACATGGTTATAAAGTAAACCATGCCCGAGAAATTAATTCTCGTTGTTGAGTCAAAGCTTCCCGGTGAAAAGCTTGACTTGAGTATGAAAATCGGGTTACTATCTGAAATAATAGCAAGCCATAATTGAGCATGTTTTAAAAACATTTGAACTTCTGCTCAAACTTTATTTACAACCTCGTGTCATTATTGGATGACATTTCTAGCATCGTAAATATTATCGATTCCAGAAGACATGCTCTTTGTATCAAAACATTTTTGAACACACAATTTTGAAAGATTTAGAAAAACTTTTGAGAATTTCTCATAAAATTGTGTTCAGAGTTTTGAAAATCAATTACTTGAGCTTAAGATGTTGAATATCTTACTAAACGAGCTCAAGTCCGAGTAGTTGTAAACTTACCGTTGTGAGGATAAGTTTATCATCGGCGATAAACTTTCCTTTTAACTGAAGAACGAGTCCTAAGTTGACATTTACTTAGAAGTCGTTTTCATGAGCTTGAAAAACTTTGAATGTTTTAACGTAAAGCTCATGACCAAGAAAGGTGAATTTCTCGTTGTGAGGAAAAGTTCTCTTATTTAAAAGATTCACTTTCCTTTCTGAGCTTAAAACTTGGAATGTTTTAATACAAGCTCATGATCAAGAAAATTTAATTTCCCGTTACGAGCATAAGCTATCTTTAAAAATAAGCTTTCCTAAAAATAAAGTCCAAGTTATAGTCTGATATTTAACTGTAAGTCATAGTGCATGAGCTTAAAAACTTCAAATGTTTTTAATATTAGCTCATGCCCGAGAAAAATTAATTTCTCGTTGTAAGGATAAGTTTAACATCGGCGATAAACTTTCCTTTCTTTGAGGTCCGGGGCATAATCTGAAATATAATTATACGCCATTGTGCATGAGCTTAAAAACTTCGAATGTTTTTAATATAAGCTCATGCCCGAGAAAAAATAATTTCTCGTTGTGAGGATAAGTTTATCATTGGCGATAAAATTTCCTTTATTTGAAGAACGGGTCATTGTCTGACATTTAACAATGAACCGTTATACACGAGCTTAAAACCTTTGAATGATCTTAGTGTAAGCTCGTGTCCGAGAAAAGTTAATTTCTCGTTTTTGAGGATAAGTTTATTATCGGCGATAAACTTTCCTTTATGTGAATTTCGGGTCATCGTCTGACATTCAACGATGAGCCTTATACACGAGCTTAAAACCTTTGAATGGTCTTAGTGTAAGATCGTGTCCGAGAAAATTTAATTTCTCGTTTGGAGGGTAAGTTATCGTTGCGTAGATAAACTTCCCTTTCTTTGATGAACGAGTTATAGTCTGTGATGTGACTATAAGTCCTTACACGAGCTTAAAACCTTGGAATAGTTTTAATGTAAGCTCGTGTCCGAGAAAATTTAATTTCTCGTTTTGAGGATAAGTCATCATCGGGATGAACTTTCCTGTCTTTTGAGATCGAGTTACAGACTGTAATGTGACTATAAGTCCTTTGCACGATGTTTAACAGCGAATCCCCTGAGACACTTGTTTATCTGATATCAGCTACTTTAGTAACCAAACTCTGAGAGTGTCCTTAGTTAAACGATATGTAAAGATCGGATCGTTTTGTTCTTGTTGAACGTGGACTTTGGTACCTGCATTCTCATTAGTAGTTTGTATGCTTTCATGTGGGTTAGCGATATCTATCTTAGAACCCTACGGGGATTCACATTTTTCTTTTCTAGTGCCAGAGGTGACTTGAGGAGATGATTCACTTGTCCTAGCTGGCAAACGTTTCCTTTTATAGAAAACGTTAAGTTCAGGCTTAAGTTATGTATCATCCTTTTCCATTTCCTTCCTAGTAGTCTTAGTAGAATCAAAGACTATCCTAGTTAAAGGGCACTCGTTTCCTACAAGAGTGAAAGTTCTACCAGTGGGTTTGATTTTAGCAACCCACTGGGATTTAAGTCTAGCACGGGAGTTCACCTCATTAAGTAATTTCTTGATACAAGAGTCATGATTGGCTTTAAAGACACATTTCCTACATGTTTTATAAGTAGCATATTTAATGTCCGAGTAAGATCTAGAATTCCTAGATGATTGATTGATGCTCCTAGGATGTGACATGCTACGGTTAGCAGTGTTGGGTAAACTAGAAGGCATCTGACTAGGTGTAAAATTCCTATCTCTTACTTGAGTCTTTTGCTTAGCTTCCCTTAAACCAAATGTATGGTGAACGTCATTTGAACTAGTTCGAGACGTATTCTTTGGACTATGTCTAGGGAGACTAGATGCAATCATGTGATTAGGTCTTTCAAAAGCTGTTTTAGTCACATTGGCCCTAGTTGGTGGAGTGACTGTTCTAGAAATATGAGCCATATCAACTTGGGAGGCAAACCGCGGTCTCGAGAATTGTGGTCGCTCGGATCTAAATGCAGTCGGTTGTCTAACATACTGAATTTGAGGCTGTTTCCCCAAGATTGATGGTTTTTCAAGCTTAGTGTCCACACTAGTTCCTTTAGTTTTCCTCAATTTGTTTTACAACGCAGCTATAGCAAAGACCTTTTCCTGTACATGAGCCTTTAAGGTCTCATTTTCTTTGAGCAATTCATCTTGGGATGCCAACTTAGATTCAAGCAACTTAATTTGTTTCAAAAGATTATCCTTTTCAGCTTTAGAATCTAGAACAGTATGATCCAATTTTCGTTCAAGAACAACGTTTGACTTTTCAAGTTTTTCAAAGTATGTTTCAAATTTGTTCGTTTTCTTCGAAAATTCCAGTTTGGCATCCTCAAGATCTTTTGATTGCTGAGCTACGATGTGACAATCCGTCAATTTATGGTCGATATTTTATTCTCAAGTATTATTCAAAATAATTATATTAATGTTATATTATGAACTCACTCATTTTTGGGAATAAATTTGGGTTTACGTCTTGAAGTAGCATCGACTACGTCTAAACCGGAGGATTCTACGTTACGTGCTTACGTTTACATACACCGTTTTGGTGACAGTCTGACATTTCAGAAAATAAATTTATCCGTGAATAATATTTTGAGATTTTAAATTTGTGTTGGTTCATAAACTTACAAATTTACGAGAAGAGATTAGGACTTACGATTATAATTTAACGTCCTTTACGACTAAACCGGAAACCCTAGGATTACGTATTTACGCTTTTGAACTCCGTTTTTGATGATACAATTTTTATTAGATTCGTTTTGTGCCGTTGATTCATAATTTATAAAAACGTTTTTCGTAAAACGACCCGAGGGCACACAAATCGAGGAAACTAGAATCGAGGAGTACCCGTAAATTAGTGGGATGAGACAGGTTTACACTTGCCTCACCCCACCATGGGATGGCTAAAGCATAGCCAACACTCTTGAGGTGTGTCAACTTTACATGAAAAGACTAGGACACTTGTCCTAATCTTTACACCAAACTAGCAACCTAACAAAACCATTCAACATTAAACCACTTCCTCACTTTTCTACATGTAAAACAACTCACAACTCTCTCTTTTTCTCTCCCTATGAACGTCCACCATGATCCCAAAACACCCCATTTGATCAAAAATTCAACCATGAATCATGTGTTTAACTTGCACAAGTTGAATACCCTTTGAAGTTATGGAGATTGGAGGTGATCCTAACATCCAAAATGGTGATTTGGTGATGTCCAAGGGCTGATTTCTACAAGGAGTGTACAAATATTGGTGTCCTTGAAGATTGGTGTTGATCTATCACAAGTTTTTCCATCAAAAATTCAAGTCTTGTTCATCAAAAACTCATCTTTTCATCACTAATGGTGGTATAGAGATTGTTTCTTCCTATCCTCTTGTTATTTTGATTATGTAATCTTGTATTTTATTTATTTATGTATATGTATATGATGATGAATGATCTTAAAAAATATTATGTGGGGATTTGGTGTTGATAGATTTGATAAACATGATTAAAAAGATAGAAAACCATAAGTAAAAAGGTTAAAATCTTGCTAAATATGATGGCTGTATAAAAACAGTAAGTAACCAAATGTTAAACTGATAAAATGGTAAAGTGGAATCAATATACAGTAAGTATTAGGTGTTATACACATGTGAGAGTTGGTCATACAATGGAATCATAAAAATGAGTGAGATATGATCAAAACAAAATTAGTATACCAATCTGAATAGTCTATTTTGTAGGGACTGTTAAGGATACTTAGACATGGATTGAGCAGTAGCTATAACTAACTTATTTGTAGCACATAATATGAAGTTTATGTCATCCAAAAATGAGCTTCTATCTCCTTATAGAACTCAAGATATGATAAAAATGGTGAAAGTGAAACTAAAAATCAGATTTTGTGAAATTAAAGTTTAATAGTATTATATAAGCACTCAAAATAATATAGTATAAAATATGAAATTAAAACCCACTAACTTATATATTTCATTTATATAAATATGTATAAGGATAAATAAATGGACATTTTATAAAAATGGTAGTTGGTAAGTTTTATAAGTTATAAAAACTATAAACATGATTTTTACGTCTTTTCGGCTAATACCGTAAAATTAACGTTTTTCGTCAATTAAAACTTAGACGATCGGACCCGTCTAATGTAAACTTTTTAAAATTCATATACTGATATATAAGTACTTAATACAAGTAAAAACCGATAAAACCCGAACTATATAACATACGGACACTAACGGAAGAAGTTAGCGTTATAGGAATAATAATACAACTAAATGGGCTAAACACTTATAAATTTACTTATTGGGCTTAACCCACTTGGGCCAACATGTAAAGTATAATACTGATAATAAAAGTATAAAACGGATTAATACAAGTTAATGGACTTATAATAGGCTTATTGGACCTAAAACATATAAATAGGTAAAACTAGTAAACTAGTATAAAAGTTATCAACACATAAACACTAAAATAAGTAAATAAGAATATATAAACCCACTTGATCATCATCATATATATAAAATCATCATATGTATACATAATTATTATTTTGATAAAGTCATTGGATAAAAGTCTAAGACGAGTATTATTTGTCTATGTTTCCGTGATTGAAGCACGTACCGTACACCCGAATCGCCGATAACCGCCTTCCCACATCAACGTGAGTTCATAGCCTCGATCTCTTTTAAATGTTTTTATGAAATGTTTTATAAACCCGCGAGGGAGATAACATGTTAGTATTTATGAAATAGGACACTAGTTGTTCTAATTGTTTGTTTATTGATTTGGACCCGAATGATTGTATGACCCGATGAATGATTAAATGACCCGATAGATGAAATGAAATGGATTATTAAAAGTTAGGTTATGTCACTAAAAGTCCCATTAGCATGAATTGTGAACTACCGGGTTTTGGTAGACGCTTATGCATATAATAGTACTATTTGGGGACGATCACCCCAGTTCGTGCCTTGACGGTTGATCCCCGTCGTGCCACATTGATTGGTAAGCGAATTTATGTATGAGAAGATTTACACAAGCGTGATTATTGTCACGACACGCTAATTTAGATGGGGAAATTGAGTTTCTGGCTAGCTACCCGTTGTTTGTTGTAGTAAGGTAACAATGTCATGTGGCTTATAATAATCCAATTAACGAAATACTGCTATACGCATTGAACAACGATATATTACCTGACTAGCAATACAGGGTCTTATTATTGATATTATGTTCGTGTTTTAGTTTTATATAACCATATTCATATAACGGTTTTTATTTAATCTATACCACGTTATAAAACGTATTGTATGATGTTTTTAACGACAATGGTTCGTATAATGATTTTGAAGGCGAAAGCCTGTATTATGATTTTGATAAAGATTTGTATAAAATGACTTTGGCTATTTTATGGCCTATTACAAAGATTTGTAAAAAATGATTTTCGGTAATAATTCTATACCGAAGTTATATTGATGGATTTCATTAAACTCTATGAATTCACTCGGCGTTATCGCTGACCTTTTCTTTTAACATGTTTTGTCTCAGGTACTTGAAGGTAATTCTCGGGAAGACAAAAATAATTCATGGCCCGCACTTAAATAATAATTTCCATTCAAATGCTTTGTAAAACCTGTATGAAATACAATGACGTGGGACCAATGTAAATTTGATAATTATGAATGGAAATGCTTTATTATTAAACGAGGAGATTTTTAAGCGTTGTCTATGATGTGAGTAATGTGCTATCTCGTAACACCAACGAGTCTTCCGCTGTATTGAGTTGTATAAATTTGGGGGTGTTACAGTTTGGTACCAGAGTCTCGTTATAGAGAACGAAAGATTTTTAAAACCAAGGTTTTGAATAAAACATTTCAAAATCTTTTAACTATAAACATTTTTCACAAAATGTCTAAAAATCTTTTGACTATTACGGTGCTGAGGAATTCCCGAGTTACCGACAAGGCCAGACTGAGAATTGTTATTTTAATATATATAATACTTGGATTATATATATGATGTAATTTTATTACATGATTGTTTGATGATTATTTTGATATCTATACAAGGTATTTCTACGACGTAGATTGTCACAAGGAACCCTAAATCCCCTAGTAAATTAATCGAAGCTATTCTAGTAGGAATTCTAGCTATTCTAGATCTAAACCAAGTTGCAGATATTTATGATCCCAACAAATGGTTGATATTCGTAGAAATGTTGATATTAGTTGATTGTGATATTGAAGAAGAATTGGCGAGATCAAAACTGATATCGATGTCATGACGATCTTTCCTTATTGAGTGGAGTTTGACAAAACGTTATCACCTAGAAAGATGTCATCTGATTCGTTGTCACCCAATTCTTAAATTTGAAATCGAAAGGGTGAATGTTGCACTTGAGGCTGTCATTGGAACCATTACCCAAAAGCCTCATGCCACAAGTACCTTTCCGAGAAGTCTAATTGAATGTATGGGTCATCTCATACTAGTGACTCATTTGATAACTATTGTTGTAAGGAGCTATAGGATTGGAAATTAAGTGTTGTTCATATTGAGCTTTTATTGCCCTATTAAGGTCTAAGAATAAAGTTGAAGTATTGGGAAATGAGGTAGGATATCGAATTGAGTATAAAATTAGTTGAAACTTGAATAAAATAAATTTAACCCGTATGGAATATGAGATTGTTAAGAGGAAGTCATTAAGTCCTATGATTGAATTATAAGGTTTTAAATGATTGTTAGTTTGTGTTAAGGGTTGTTCCTAGGCCATTGTCCACTAACGAGGATGCCCAGTGTCCAATAAATAAATTGAAGAAATCTTCTTCTGAATTGGGACCGATGGATCTTCCTGGACAAGTGGAACCCCCATGACTCTTGTAGATTAGTATTCATTGTGGTATCTTTTAAAAATCTCTAACTTAACTGAGACATCAGTTGGTAGGATGAGTTATTGGAATTGTATGACATAGTGACACGTAATGTGTTACGGTACAATTTTGACTTGTTTGTGATTAATGAAAAGACTATATTTGATTGCTAAATTCTACATGTATCGATGATATCTATCTATTCTTGCTTCTTCCTAATGCTCGTATTAGTAATGCAACCGTTGAACAAGTACTCATCTCGAATTGAGTTACGTTGTGGATTATTTTTTCTTTTTGAGTGCCATCGAGATCATGAACCTCATGATTATTTGGTGAAAGCTAATTTCCTATCATATTGTAGTTAGTTCTTGGTGAACAACTTTTCATCACTCTTTTGCAGATCACTCATTGTTTTTATAAGATAAAACATAATCCCTTGAGAAAAATTGAATTTTCATCACTATAAGGATTATTCAAAGTGAGATTTATAAGTGATTGTTATCAAAATGAAGTTGTTTATAAAACGCCTTGGAAAACTTAATTGTTTTCATATTAAAGAAAATCTTTGTAAATTTATTTTTGATTCTTATTTAAGAATTAAGCATGAAAATGTTTTTATTATAAACATGATGATAAAATTTTGACGAACTGAGTATTGCATCGTTAATCTTGAAATTGTATATAGTTGCGCGCCTACATACAATTTGGAATGGACCATGAAAGGCTGATTAGTAGTCACCATAAAACTAATTAATAAACACTACATTTTCTTTGAAGATTGTGAAAGATTAAAATTTTATGAGATCTGCAAGAAGTGAAAAATAGGGACATAGTGTTAGGGACACCTACATATGTGCCTATAGCATCTATTCTTCTGAGTCGAATTTACTCATCTGTGGAAATTGTCTTATTTGACAATTGACAATTCTTTCTTGTCCAATTCTCCCGTAGTGAGATTCTTAGGAAAAGTATCTGATTACCAGTGTTGATACCCGACTGGATGTATCGACATTCCTATCATTTCTTTTGATTTGATTTCATTTGAATGACCTGGGTAACGATCCGAGGAGCTTTCGAATGCGTACTCAAATTATGAAAACATGGGATATATTCATATTCGTTAAATGTTTTCGTCTGTATCTGATTTGAAATTCTCTCGCGTAGATTATGCGTTGACCTTACTCTTTTAATGGTAGTTGTGTCTCCAGATATCCTTGAACTTGTGAAGGATTATGAGTTATTATTAGTCTTTTGAGAAATTCACATCTTATCGACGACAATGAAACTGGAAAGTTAATAGTGCCAGTAGAATGGATTGATTGATTATGACATGACGTCATTGTCTTAGTTGATGGGAACTCGAGTAGAATTCCCCTAAAAAGATAAGATGTTGATTATCAAAAGTGATCTAAATAATTCTTGATGGATGACCATATCCTGCATTTAGACTTGAAATTATACCGTGAATGGTTATGAACTAGTCATAGATATTATAATCTAGAAAGAACTTAATATGAATTTATTAAAAGATGTGTCTGTTATCTGAAACTTTAGGAGATATTTGTTGGTGAATTAAAAGAATTACCGTACAACTGAGAGAGTTGTCGGAGAAAGCTTTTATTCTACCAAGCTCGTCATCATGAAGAGCTATGGTGTTATCATTCCTTATATTTGTTGATTACCGTGAACTGAATAAATTGATGATCAAGATTTATATCCATTACTCAAGATGGAAGATTTGTTCGATCATTTACAAGGTTCTAGCATATGTTCTAAAGATTTGATCCTCGGCATGGTTATCATCAACTTCGCGTCCGCGAAAAAGATTATCTATTCAAATCACTACATCCAGAACTTGTAATAAACATTATGAGTTTCACGTGATGACGTTTGGATTGACTAATACACATGTAGCATTCATAAATTGGGTGAATCACGTGTGTAGGCTGTAAATTGATAAATTCATGCTTCTGATCATTAAGAACCATCTGTTTATTTATAAGAATAAGAATGAGTTAATAATTATTTATAGGTTGCCCTGAATTGGCCGAACAACGAAAACTTGTACCTTGAATATATAACGTGTGATTTAAGGCTTGACCCTTTACATAAAATGATCGTTTGATTAATAACGGTAAGATATATATACATATTGACTCTTCAAAAATTAACGGTAAGATATATATACATATTGACTCTTCAAAAATTAAGAGCCCTATTAAGACTTTGGGTTTTACTAAAAAGAAAATAGAAATATGTTTTGACAGATATTTTATCAAAGAAATTTTTAAGGGATTATTTCATTATGCCTAAATCATTTAACTAAACTCCTGTTTAGGGGTAAATGTTTGTGCATACCTCAAGAAAACCTAAGAGGGATTGAGGAAACCGTTAAACCATGACTTAAAATTTGAAACTACAATTTTTGCTTTTCAACTAAGAATTTTTTTACCAAAGAATAAACGAAGGTTTTTCGAACATTTACGGATTTTACTAATTATTTCCGATAAATCAACAAAAATTGTGTTAATTAAATTCAAATTTATTTTGAACATTTTTTGGACAAACTAAGAAAATTTAAAAACTTTTTGTGTTTGCGTTTCATAAAAATTAAATATTTATTATTTAATTACTTGTAGTAATTACCGACGCTTTAAACGTCGGATTGAGCAAAACTGATAAAAACAATAGTTGAGGTAGAACTAAGACTTAGAAAATGTGAAGAATGAATTTTCGAATAAATACGGTCATGATAATTATTTTATCAGGAAAGATGAATGTAAATGCTGACGCATTGTGTAGAAAGGATAAAGAACCAATTAGGATGTGTTCCTTAGTAATGACGGTGCAAAATAAATTGCCGAACAATTTAAAAATAACTAATGTTTGTAAGAAGGATAATATAGATAATAAAAGGGGTTCGCGACTAATGTGAACCATTAGATTTGAGAAGCCTATGGCGTTAAATGTTTTAAAGGCTGCTTATGGTTGCCTGAATATAGAGGATTTTGAGATTTAGTCATATTGAAATCTCGTAAGTATAAGTATTCCATTCATGTCATTTCTGAGTAAATGTATCTTTGTCTGAAGAAGTTGTACTAATGACAAATTATGAAGGCAGACATCGCCTCATACATTAGTAAACGTCTAACTATTGCAAAGGTCATCATCTGAATTTGATTCGATTTGGGTGATCGTCGACAGACTGACCAAATCTACTAATATCATTCCTGTTAATGATAAATTCTCGATGAAGAAATTGACTCTTTGTATTTAAAGGAGTTGTGTAAACATAGTGTGCCTGTATCGATCATCTCTATCAAGATCCTCGTTTCGCATCGAATTTCTAGAGATTTGCTCAGAAGTCATTGAGAACGAATCTTGATGAGAGTACTGTGTACCACCCCAATCGAAGGGACGAGGTAAAGTAACGATACAAGATACTAGAAGTCTTGTTTTATGTTTGAATGATTGACCTTTAGTAATGAACCGTATAATCTTTTTCCTTTGGAAAGATTATCATTGAAAACTATCGTATTAGGATCGAGATCGAATCTTGTGAGGATATATATTAGAGCAACTGTAAGCAGGAGTTGGGATGAAGACACCCGACATACACCCATTGTGAGCTGGACATGTCTTTTAGGTTTAAGGTTTCCTATGATGGCGAACCTAACCTTACAAAATACTCGGCCCGCGAGACCTGAAATGATTGTTGAAATTAGGATCTGATTATTGACTGCCCGTAGTGGGTAGGAGGTTATATGAATATGAAATGTAGATCTTGAAGTGCAGGATGGGTAGTGAAGTTATGCCAGAAATTTTAACCTTGGAAAAACGAATAGATGATATGAAAGATCATGGGAAATAAGTCCCCGTTGTATGGGACCATTGAGATGATATAAAAGATTGGCTTGAAAGGCATATAAGCTGGATCTACCCTAGGACATCAAGAGCTGCGTGAATTATGTTTCGTATATCGAACTTGATAAAATATCTATCAAGTGAAAATCTGATTACTTCTTGATAAAGTTTAGATCGGCGAAAAGTTGCATTCATCAAAAACCCGTGAACATCATGGATAGAGAAAGTAAGTCAACATTAAGCCTGATCTTATTCCCGTAGTTATGCTTGATGAAACTCACGTATTGTAATGAATTACACTTGTGAGAAAGGACCGAATGTGGAGGAAATACCCACATGGCTCTAACTCTATAAGAAGCGAGTAGTAAGATAAATCGATCTTTGAGGACAAAGATCCTGTTTATGGGTAAATGCTGTGACAATCCATCAATTTATGGTCGATATTTTATTCTCAAGTATTATTCAAAATTATTATTTTAATGTTATATTATGAACTCACTCATTTTTGGGAATAAATTTGGGTTTACGTCTTGAAGTAGCATCGACTACGTCTAAACCGGAGGATTCTACGTTACGTGCTTACGTTTACATACACAGTTTTGGTGACAATCTGACATTTTAGAAAATAAATTTATCCGTGAATAATATTTTGAGATTTTAAATTTGTGTTGGTTCATAAACTCACAAATTTACGAGAAGAGATTAGGACTTACGATTATAATTTAACGTCCTTTACGACTAAACCGGAAACCCTAGGATTACGTATTTACGTTTTTGAACTCCGTTTTTGATGATACAATTTTTATTAGATTCGTTTTGTGCCGTTGATTCATAATTTATAAAAACATTTTTCGTAAAACGACCCGAGGGCACGCAAATCGAGGAAACTAGAATTGAGGAGTACCCGTAAATTAGTGGGATGAGACAAGTTTACACTTGCCTCACCCCACCATGGGATGGCTAAAGCTTAGCCAACACACTTGAGGTGTGTTAACTTTACATGAAAAGACTAGGACACTTGTCCTAATATTTACACCAAACTAGCAAACTAACAAAACCATTCAACATTAAACCACTTCCTCACTTTTCTACATGCAAAACAACTCACAACTCTCTCTTGTTCTCTCCCTATGAACGTCCACCATGATCCCAAAACAACCATTTGATCAAAAATTCAACCATGAATCATATGTTTAACTTGCACAAGTTGAATACCCTTTGAAGTTATGGAGATTGGAGGTGATCCTAACATCCAAAATGGTGAGTTGGTGATTTCCAAGGGCTGATTTCTACAAGGAGTGTACAAATATTGGTGTCCTTGAAAATTGGTGTTGATCTATCACAAGTTTTTCCATCAAAAATTCTAGTCTTGTTCATCAAAAACTCATCTTTTCATCACTAATGGTGGTATAGAGATTGTTTCTTCCTATCCTCTTGTTATTTTGATTATGTAATCTTGTATTTTATTTATTTATGTATATGTATATGATGATGAATGATGTTAAAAAATATTATGTGGGGATTTGGCGTTGATAGATTTGATAAATATGGTTAAAAAGATGGAAAACCATAGGTAAAAAGGTTAAAATCTTGCTAAATATGATGGCTGTATAAAAACAGTAAGTAACCAAATATTAAACTGATAAAATGGTAAAGTGAAATCAATATACAGTAAGTATTAGGTGTTATACATATGTGAGAGTTGGCCATACAATGGAATCATGAAAATGAGTGAGATATGATCAAAACAAAATTAGTATACCAATCTGAATAGTCTGTTTTGTAGGGACTGTTAAGGATACTTAGACATGGATTGAGCAGTAGCTATACCTAACTTATTTGTAGCACATAATATGAAGTTTATTTCATCCAAAAATGAGCTTCTATCTCCTTATAGAACTCAAGATATGATAAAAATGGTGAAAGTGAAACTAAAAATCAGATTTTGTGAAATTAAAGTTTAATAGTATTATATAAGCACTCAAAATAATATAGTATAAAATGTGAAATTAAAACCCACTAACTTATATATTTCATTTATATAAATATGTATAAGGATAAATAAATGGACATTTTATAAAAATGGTAGTTGGTAAGTTTTATAAGTTATAAAAACTATAAACATGATTTTTACGTCTTTTCGGCTAATACCGTAAAATTAACGTTTTTCGTCAATTAAAACTTAGACGATCGGACCCGTCTAATGTAAACTTTTTAAAAGTCATATACTGATATATAAGTACTTAATACAAGTAAAAACCGATAAAACCCGAACTATATAACATACGGACATTAACGGACGAAGTTAGCGTTATTGGAATAATAATACAACTAAATGGGCTAAAGACTTATAAATTTACTTATTAGGCTTAACCCACTTGGGCCAACATGTAAAGTATAATACTGATAATAAAAGTATAAAATGGATTAATACAAGTTAATGGACTTATAATAGGCTTATTGGACCTAAAACATATAAATAGGTAAAACTAGTAAACTAGTATAAAAGTTATCAACACATAAACACTAAAATAAGTAAATAAGAATATATAAACCCACTTGATCATCATCATATATATAAAATCATCATATGTATACATAATTATTATTTTAATAAATTCATTGGACAAAAGTCTAAGACGAGTATTATTTGTCTAGGTTTCCGTGATTGAAGCACGTACCGTACATCCGAATCGCCGATAACCGCCTTCCCACATCAACATGAGTTCATAGCCTCGCACTCTTTTAAATGTTTTTATGAAATGTTTTATAAACCCGCGAGGGAGATAACATGTTAGTTTTTATGAAATAGGACACTAGTTGTCCTAATTGTTTGTTTATTGACTTGGACCCGAATGATTGTATGACCCGATGAATGACTAAATGACCCGATAGATGAAATGAAATGGATTATTAAAAGTTAGATTATGTCACTAAAAGTCCCATTATCATGAATTGTGAACTACCGGGATTTGGTAGACGCTTATGCATATAATAGTACTATTTGGGGACGATCACCCCAGTTCGCGCCTTGACGGTTGATCCCCGTCGTGCCACATTGATTGGTAAGCGAATTTATGTATGAAAAGATTTACACAAGCGTGATTATTGTGACGACACGCTAATTTAGATGGTCAAATTGAGTTTTGGGCTAGCTACCCGTTGTTTGTTGTAGTAAGATAACAATGTCATGCGGCTTATAATAATCCAATTAACGAAATACTGCTATACGCATTGAACAACGATATATTGCCTGACTAGCAATACATGGTCTTATTATTGATATTATGTTCGTGTTTTGGTTTTATATAACCATATTCATATAACGGTTTTTATTTAATCTATACAACGTTATAAAACGTATTGTATGATGTTTTTAACGACAATGGTTCGTATAATGATTTTGAAGGCGAAAGCCTGTATTATGATTTTGATAAAGATTTGTATAAAATCACTTTGGCTATTTTATGGCCTATTACAAAGATTTGTACAAAATGATTTTCGGTAATAATTCTATACCGAAGTTATATTGATGGATTTCATTAAACTCTATGAATTCACTCGGCGTTATCGCTGAACTTTTCTTTTAACATGTTTTGTCTCAGGTACTTGAAGGTAATTCTCGTGAAGACAACAAGAATTCATGGCCCGCACTTAAATAATAATTTCCATTCAAATGCTTTGTAAAACCTATATGAAATACAATGACTTGGGACCTATGTAAATTTGATAATTATGAATGGAAATGCTTTATTATTAAACGACGCGATTTTTAAGCGTTGTCAATGATGTGAGTAATGTGCTATCCTGTAACACCAACGAGTCTTCCGCTGTATTGAGTTGTATCAATTTGGGGGTGTTACATACGATCTTTTTGAGCTCTTTAATCTTAGAGTCAGAAGTAGTTAATGAAACAGCCATAAGGCAATTATCATGATTATTAGCATTTTGAACACTTTCTCCCCCATTATGACGCACATCCGATGAATCAGAAATGGTATCGCTATCACTCTTTTCCATCCCATGTTTTTCATAATTAGGTTCAGAATGCTCAATATGCGACATTGTGTTGAAACTTGGCACCTGAGCAGTTGGTGCTTGTGACTTGCTGCTTGGTTCATGCTTTCCTCCTGATTCCTTGCCATTGCTTACCGTGACGACCAAATTGTCACCTATTCATGCACCGGGCAGATCTGATCATCTTTTGACGACAGCTTGAAACGTGTCTCTCTTTCATGTTCATGAGGTATTGCTGCATCCAGTGATTTAGACGACTCCTTGATTCTTTGAATATGATCCTTTTTCAACTGTAACTCGTTGTAATTAACTAACCTGACCTCGATACTCTTCTCAAGTATATTGATGCGATTGAGTAAACCACGTCGAAAGGTTTCAGTTTGGCAACCTGTATGCTTGTTGAAAATCTGGTGAAGGATTAGAGTCGAATAATTAAAAGGAGGTACCATTATTGAGGCAAAGAAATCCTTAAACTGTGTGCGAAGGAATTCTATACATATCTTCGCGTTATCCTAATGAAGATTCTCCCTTTCAAGTTGCAACCGTAACTCATCCAAATTATTGAAAATCTTCTCGTTGAAATTATCCTCTTTGCCAAAGAACATTTAAATCGTGAATGGAAGTTCGGTCATGTTGTGCGGATAGAGAATTGCAAGATGTGTCTTGAGCTCGTGAAAGATTTCCAAATTTTTTTGACGCAAGATGATGTCTTTGAGTTGCGTGTGTTGCAGTTCTCCCTCGTGAACTGTTGAATTCAATGAATCCATCGAATTTTGATGAAAAATAAGGTAAGGGTTACTTATCGATAAGATAAGAACATGCCTTCGAAAAGGTCGTCTTCAATTTCAAATAATTAATACTCAATCAAACAAATCCGTAGCTACTAAAAATAAACCTATTTTCCTTCGGTCTCGTCAAAATAAATCTTGACACTTGGTCTCGTCACTTTGTCAAACCCCGATTCATTTGATATAATGATTTCCAAAAATAAAGAAAAAATCATTTATTTGCCACGTGAATAGCAACAAGTAAATGAGATCAAATGGTAAATTAAGTGCAATTGGGAAGTGGCTACACACGTTAGATTTGTCACTTGCTTGTTGATTACGAGTAAAACATAAACTCGGCCCACATTAATGAAAACATGTAATCAGCCCAAGATAACAGGGTATAGATCATGTCCATGTGTCTGTTTATTATACCTAAAAATTAGGTATAAAAAACTCAACCCTAAGTATCTCACATAACACACCTAAACGAATATCATCAACCATTTTATTCTCTCAACAACTCTCTCAACTCAACTAACTCAAATCAAACGCATCCATCTATAATCAAACCAGATCTCACCTATCTAATGTATAATCATTCCCATCTCTCATCTCTTTGAATCAAATACAATTCGAAATTAATCATATCTACTCATTGGATATCCAAATCACAGTCAATCCTCAAACCAAAATTAACACATTTATACAACCCACGAATATGTTAAATAAAAAACAGTCCCACGTTTAAATCAACCCAAGAACGGTTTTGGCTTCAAGATCATGCTATGTGGTCTCGGGTGAGGCTGTATATTGATTTTGTTTTCGTTTTGTGTTTTTGAGATTTGTAAACGAAAGTAAGTGTGACTAAAACATACATGTTTTATGTCTAACTTGAAACTTTCGGATAATAATAAGAAGCATAGCTTCTCATTGATCGATGATGGTGATTTGGTTTAGATCTGATAGAATCAGTGACATGCAATACCAAAACTAAGATAAAACAAAAATATTTGTTTGAGTCTTGTTCTGATTAGTAGATGGGATAGGTGACGATGGGATTAGGTAGATGATTGATGTTGGATTAGATTTGGAGTGAAAAGGTTGATCTTGTTACAGTTTTGGTCTCGGGCAATGTTTGTAAACATCATGGTCACGTTTTTTGTTAAACTGGTCTCGTTTTTGTCAAAATGGGCACAAAGTTTTTTTGTTTATCGCAATGACAAAAGAATGAGGCCATCACGGTCTATTTTTAAAACCCATCGCAAGTGAAAATAAACTCCATCACAGTCACAATAACACTCCATCGCAGTCATACATCGCAACTAGTCATTGTACTCACTGATCGTACTCCCCTATCGTGTCCACTGATCGTACTCCTCTATCGTATTGGTGATCGTAGGCAGTAATCGTAACGGTGATCGTACTTGGGATCGTACTCACTTGATTGTAACCGTGATCGTACTTGGGATCGCAGTTGTGATCAAAGTGGTGATCGTAGAATGTGATCGTGACTTTATATCGCAAGTAGAAACCCTAGGGTTTATGCGATCACAAAAAATCAGATCGTAACTTACAAACCTGTTTCTTGATGAAGACAATAGAAAAGTTGATGACTGAAAAACTGATAAATCCAAAAGACGTATTGATGAAGACAATACAAAAGTTGATGACAAAACTGATAAAATAATAAATAAAAAATTGATGATTGTATCGAGACAAAAGACGATAAAAAGTGATATTGAAATTTGATAAAAAAACTGATAACCAAATAAAATTGATTAAAAACTGATAGAAAAAAAGGTGATAGACAAAAGATGAGACAAAAGATGATAAAAATAGATAACCATATACAGTTATTAATAAAAAGTGTTGTTATCAATTTGATAAAGACAACAAATTGATATTGAAATGAGAAAAATTAATAGCAGCACGCAACACCAAAAAAACGAGAAAAAATTTAGAAAGAAAAGATTTTTACCACCAAATCAATAGATAAAAACGCTCAAATCCGAAGAATCAACCAAAGCTCTTGATACCAATTGTAGGTCCATAATTTTTTAGGATTTAGCAATGTTATGATTTATCTATTGAAGGATGGAAATAGGAAGAACTAGAGAGAGAAAGGAGAGAAATAAGAAGAAAGATGGAATGTGTGAAATTAAAAGTTTTCAACCCCTCCTAACATGCTAGGAGGGGGTATATATAGCCCACCCTACATGTGGGCTATATGGTCTATATCTTAATACATTGGATCACGAGCCCAATACTTGTATCTATCTTTGGAGTGACCGATCCTTTCTAAATACGTAAAAACGTATTTCCAACAATCTTCCCGTAAGGGAGGTCACTCCAAGTTACAATGTCCTAAATAGTCTATAGCTCGTGATCTATGCTAACAATGATGTAACCGAGACTTTACTTGGAAAAAACTTTTTTACAACATTAGGTGAGTGTACAAAACTATCTTTTACTTGAAAGCTAGTTGCATAATGATTAGGTTCAATTCTAATGCATTAACAATGTGTAGTAAGTATAATGCTAATGAAAGTAAGTAATGAGTAAGGAAAGAAATGACCTAGTAGGAAGACACTAAGATTTATAGTGGTTCGGCAACGAGGCTCTATCCTCGTTCCTACACCACTCCTCGAGTACACCTTACTCGAGATGTCCACTATATCCACAAGCTCCCTCTTGGAGGAGAAAACCTTACAATGTCGCTTACATTATTTTCCGACACTATGCTAAATATCGAGACCTAATCTTAGCTAGGACCAATCTACACAACGTCGCCCACTTCACTATTTTACGACACAAGGCTAGATGTCGAGTTCTAATCCAAAGCTAGAACCAATATTCACAACATTGCCTACTTCACCATTTTCCGACACAAGGCTAGATGTCGAGTTCTAATCCAAAGCTAGAACCAATCTTCACGACTCTTTACTTTGAAGCTAAGTGAGAACTTCACACAACACAACTACATATCACTTTATAGTTTAGTGAGAACTCACAAGACATAACCACATCACTTTATAGTTTAGTGAGAACTAACATAATTAATTACAACTCAACTAAACATATCCAAGTACACACATGTAGCTTGGATCTACACAACATAAATCCAAGCACACACATGTGCAATGGATTTACACAACTCTAATCCAGTATTCACATATAGCTTGGATGAACACAACTAGTCCAAGTATTCACAAATACATTGGATCTACACAAGACACAAATAGACAAATGATGAACATGACTTGATCTTTAGGAGAAGGTGATCTTCATCAATGTTACATCTTTAATCACATCACAAGTGTGTGAGTGATCTTCTCTTTGGACAAGGTAAAGAAGGAGATCAAGAGGATAATCATGAGTAAACATACGTAACACATTAAGTGATCCTTTACAAATGACTAGGATTAGATAGGAGAAAGAAGGCTGAAAGAAATGTCCAAAAAGGGTTGATTGAGAATGCAGATTTGATCCACTATTTATAAGACAAACATCCAACGGCTATATCTGCCCGCAGTTCCTTATTGGACCACACGGTTCCTTATCGATAAGGAACCACCGTAGGTGCTAAGGTACCGCCGGCGTAGAGTCCTCCCCCTTTTGTCTTTTAGTGAATTTGAAATATCTGAGGTTGTTTAAACCTTCAAAGGATATTCTTATGGCATTTGGAATATGCCATATTCAAATTTACATTTCATTTTAATAGAACATTTTCTTAAAAATAAAGTTTATTAAAAATCTTTTGTTACATTTGACAAAAGTTTTAAGGCTAATCACTTTTATGATCACTAAGCATGATTAAGATATGTTAGTGTAATGATTATTACCTTGATGATAGTGTTTGTTAAATAATTCGTTTTATGATTGTGTTTGAAAATAAATGTCTTTGTAATTTGTTGTGATCAAAACTAAGAATGATTAATTAATACTAACAATGTTTTTAGGCATTGCTTCTCATTAACACACTTGAATTAAATTCGAGAAATCGAGTCGAGCTAGAGACTCTGGGAATAAAATCAAGCATCGTATAACTAGGTTAGATTTTTCCTTTTTCAACCAATAAGTGCAGGGGGGGCCAAATAGGTTGTTGTTTTGTGGTGATTGTGCTGGGACTTCACTAATATATCATTCCACTTTTGGTGCTTTTGAGGCGACCCGTGATCCCGTGATACCTGTTCAATCAAAACTATTGTGATTCAATATTGTATATAAATAAAGTTGAAATTGAAATCACTTTAGTTGTCTCTTCCTTAGCTAGATTTAAACTAAGTGCACAATTTCCTAAGTGTAGGGGAGTTTACTCCCACATGCTTAAACATTGAGGACAATGTTTATCTTAAGTGTATGGGAGACTTCTATTGAAGTAAAGTGGGTTTTTCCATGAATTTGTCCTCATTTAAACCAGAAAATTAATATTTTTTGACGTTTTTCAAAATTTTTGATCTATTTTGGCCTAGGAGTATTTTCCATTTATTTTCTTTTATCTCCTTTCCTTTTGTCATCACCATCATATGTATATATTCCATTTATGAATAAAGTCAAAAAGGAAAAAGAATTAATAAATAAAATGGTTTTAACAAGTTTAGACATTTTTGATATATTAGGCCCGTCGTAATATTTTGACTCAACCAGAGTTTATTTATTCAAGTTTACTCTAGCTAGTATCCTTAACCATGTAGACCTTAATTGCTTTATTCGGCTAAGTATCCACGAGTCTCATTATTTGAGTTTTTAAATTGTGGAGAACAAGAAATGATAGAGTCAATTATAAGTTATTATGCTAAACGTAGAATATTCGTATTCTTTCAAAAACTCATGTGGGTTAATTATTTGCTTATTCTCCTACACTTGTAAATAAATAATTGCAATAAGTAAGGTCGTACGCTTTAAAAGATAAATTAGCTTCTTGCCCAAGATCGTTTAAAAGTTACTCATGATTAAATAGAGTTCATAGCCAAGGCATAACTTATTGAAGCGGGACGCGAAGATTGGCTTATCCAAAAAGGCCATAACGAGGCATGAGGATAATTGAGTCCAAAAAGTCCCTAACAAGGGATGAGGATTCCCTTTGTTGCTAAAGATCCTAAGATGATTTGAAGATAATCCAAATCAATATGAAGGATCAAGACACACGACGAGAATCAATTTACTCCCACTAAGGTTGTGGAAAAGTCTATCCAAAAAGGCCCTTACAAGGCATGAGGATAAATAGATCCAAGTCCGAAAAGGAGGCGGATCGTTGTATATCAAAATCCTAAATAAAGACAAGGATAAATGAAGAAGTCGTAGTCAAAGTTTGAAGCATCTCTCACTCCAAATGAAGATGTATACCAAATATGAAGAGAAGACCATAATTTCAAGATCGTCTCTCAAGATTTGAAGTTTGAAGTACATGCCAAATATCGGTCCGAGAAAGGTCTCAAATCGTGATACGAGTTATGCCAAGATATGAACGTTAAATGATTAAGTGAAACATTTTAAAAGATCGTGTCCTTTAGCTAACTATTAATTAAGTCGTCCTACTTTATTTTCGGCCTTAATAAACTATCGAAATAAGTAAAAAATGCATCTTTATAATCATTAAAGACAAAATAAAATATAAGAGATACAATTAGTAATAAGGGGGTCTAAGTACGTGATTAATTCATATGAGTAGTCCTAGCATTACAAGCTTATAATTACAATGATATCGTTTTTATGCTTGGTATGGGGAACGTGAATCTTGAGGGTGATAAATATTCATGATACCAAATGCCCTAACTTAAGTCATTGATTTCTTTACAAGTTTCTTCCATTAAACAATTTCAAAATAAATAAATTAAGTGGAAATTGTTATATCTTTTATGAAGTTTCAATCTTTTTTATTAGTCTAGCATCGTGTCGTAGTGTATATATTATAATAAAGGCCAAAACGGGTTAATTAAGATGAAAAATGTAAATTTGTGCTTTAAAATCGTGCATTGCATGAGGGCATTCCAATGGTCAAGTGTAGGGTCATTTGATAAGTGTGTAAACACTTACCCTTTGTACCACTAAAAACAAGGAACATATAAACCAAACGTGAACTTAATAACGTAAAAGTAGGAATTATGCGTGGTTTGTGTTTTGTTGTGAAATAGGTACAAAAGGACAAAAAGGAAGAAAACACGGGATTTCATGGACATTTATCGAAGAAAAAGTCAAAGATAAGGTCAAAGTCAAGTCAAAGGACCATTAGTGCAAAAGGAATGAAGATTGGAGGGCTAATAGTGAAGATTTTATTAAGAAAAGTGTAAAAACCAAATTCTGCCAAAGCTGAAGGACAGAAAATGACAAAAGAATAAATATGGGAAGAAAATGGCAACATGGTCCAATGGGAGACCATTATTCTTCTCACACGGATTCGAGTCCAAAATTATACAGCCCAACCAATAGAAAGCCTTCCTTTTATTCCCTTTCTGAAAAAGAAACCAACAGCTGAATGCCACGTGTCACTCATTACTTGTAGACGAGGAAGACGATAGAGGCATTTTCAGAAGTCGACCAAAACATGAAAAAGACTCGTCATGATGAGATGAATCCGATGGTGCAACCCAATTTCAATGTTGTTGACTAAATCAAAAGTACCCAAATCACCCATTCTCGACTCAAACCCTGATCCAGTAGTCACTCTCTAATTGGATGATCTAGCTGTGACAACTGACATAACAATCACCCTACATTCTTTCCCTCACCCACACGCAAACTTAACCACCTCACCTACCTCTCACACCTCCTATAAATAGCCAGACGCTCCTCACCTCACATAACCCTTTTTCCAGATTATTTTTCAGCAATTTCTCTCTCAATTTAGTTTAAATATGTAGCTAGTTTAGATTACGTAATTTCCCTTCCAATTGTACTCAAATTTCACAAGTTATCAATAAAATTTCCATTTAGTTACTATTCATCTTCGTCTTCATGGTTCCAGTGTTTGAATTGTTCAAGTTGATGTTGTTTGGTGTTCTTAAGCTTGTATACAAGCTATAGAAGCTTTTAGTTCATCCTTTGGTCATGTTTTGAAGCTTTTTCACTTTTCTAGTGAATTTTTCATATTTGAATTCATAGAATCCAGATCTGTGAATTCTGGTTATGTTTTGATGTTTTGAAGTTGACTAAGGTTAGAGGTGATTAGGATTCAGCTGCTTCTTTATTAAAGGAGTCTTGGATCTAACGTTTTGTTCTATTTTTACTTTTCTAGGTTGTTTTAGGATTCTAAGTTGTGATTGCATGATAATACTTGTGTTTACTTCATTTGATTGCTGAACTCTACTGGTTTGAGCTTACTTTGTATTTCTGATTGATGTCATAGCTTAGGTTTCATCAGATCTAGCATTTACTTTGTTATTTTCTTCATTAATCTTCTTTATCTGCTGTTTGGATTAAGCTGTTGTGAATTTGTGTTTGAGCTTTGAGTATTGAGTTTGTAAGAATCATATTAGCTCTTTTTCAGTCACCTAAAATTGGTCAAACTTTTGGTCTAAACATAAGTCAAACGGATAAGAAATGGATTGCTCAATTTGCTTAACTGTCAACACAAATAGCTAAACAGTCACCTTCAGATATTTATAAGTTCTTCATTAATCTGTGTTGGGCTTTGAAATTTTGTTTTATAGATAGCTTATAGGCCATTAAATAAGTTCTTAGTTAACAGTTTTCCATTTCAACAACTAGATAAGCTAGGACTTGTGTTTGAAATCAGCTGTTCATGCTTAATAGTTAAATGTTAGCTTTTAGAATTCACAAGTGCTTATCAAGTGTTTATCTAGCTTAAGTCCTTTGCTAAAGTTGCCTATTATCATCTAAATATAAGATCTTGAGGTTTTGAAGCTTTTTCATCAAAGTCACAAAGTCAAAGTTCTTAAAAGTAAGTTGTTTTGGACTTATAGGATATTTTAGTTTATTCTAAGTGATTTTTGGAAATCTAACCAACATTCCATCAATTTTGTCACCTAATTAGTAAATCTAGAACTTTATAAGTCATAAGCTTAAGTAAATAAGCTGGAATCAACTTTTGTGCTTATTGGAAAATTGGTTTAGGAGTTTTTGCAAGTTGTTTGAGCTTATTTGGTCCAGTAATAAGCTAGAAATCAGCTTATTCTCATTAAGCCCGTTTTTAAGTTGTTAAGTTTATTTATTTGCACTTTAGTCCCTACTGTTTGGTTTGTTTCTGTTTTCAGCACATTTAGATAATTGCATTACAGTCCTTTCGTTTTCATTTCTATTTTTAACTTGCCGAAAAAGCAACTAAGTTGGACTTGCTTTTGGGCCAATTTTTACTTGTTGTACGCGTTTGGTTTGGGCTAAAATATAGGCTAGGATTATCGTTTTAATAAAACCGGTATTCAAATTTGAGTTTTCATTTGCATTTTAATTAATAAAAATAGTTTAATAAATATAAAAAAATAATAAAAAATTCTAAAAATAATAAAAAATCATTTTTAAACTTTTGGCATTTTTACATTTTCATTTTAGGATATTTTTAGATTTTTCATTTCATTATCTTTATTTTCATGCTTTAATTACTTGTACTTTGTGCTTTAAATTGTGGTACGTGCACCTTGTTTTTTAGATTAATAATTATTTTACATATATAATATTTTTATCTTTTTATGTTCTTTTAAATAGAAATAGATGCCAATCAAGTACTTAAACCAAACACGATAAATCTTAACGATCAAATTTGATATCAATTCGAGTCGAGTCGAGGAAAAACAAACTTAGTAAAATATCAATATTAAAAATGCATGATCACATGTTTATTAAAGTGTTCGTCAACTTAATTATCTAACTTATAATAAGTTATCGAAACAATATACTCTTTATTTTATTTGCGTACATTTACCTTTGTTTTATTTATAAAGAGTATAATAAATTAAATAAACTGAATTTTATTCAATTAAGAATTATATAAGGTGAAGTTTCATAAAAGTCCCTTAAGTTTCAATTGTCCAATATTAGTCCTTCGTGTTTCACAAGCTACCATTTAATCCTTAAAGTTTATTAATTATGTTAATTGGTATTAATGAAAAGTTAATTTAATTTGCATTCAAGTCCTTGTTTCTATTAAAGTTTCAAAACAGCCCCTATGGCTTGCTAATTTATCGGCAAATGGCAAGATTAGCCCCTAGGATTAATTTGTTTAATTAAGTTGAATAATGGGTCCTTAGGGCTAATAAATGTTTCAGCAAATGACACAATTAACCCCTAGGGTTTATATAATCCTGATATTTGCACAAAAATAGTCCTTAGGGCTTAGACATGTATCAACTATTGGCAATATTTGTAACACCCCATTTGGAGAAATGGACCGTTACGTAGTAATTATGGCGTGTCATCAAAGCATGCAAGGTAAATGTCTAAAACATTAAATGACCATTAGGAAACCGGAAACAAACATCGGCTTCAACATAAGCTCCACACACAAATGCATAAGTATAGAATGTAAGGAAAGGACTAAACAATGTCTAGCAAAGCAAAAGAATGTAAATGCATTAAAAGAGAAACAAGACTAGGCGCCTCCATTCCATGCATGTACTCTTGAATCCTAACTTTGCCCTTTAGTACACGCCGTATTAGGACATGGAAAGAAAAATACGGCTGAGCAATACGCTCAGTGTGCGGATATATGACAATAAAATGTAAAGCATAAACATAAGCATGTAATCAAAATGAAATGAATAAAAGCAGAATAAGTGTATGTCCTGGAAAACCTGGTTAAAGCTTATAAGACTGGTTTTATATTTCTGAAAAGACTTATGTTTAGTTTATTCTGAAAACTGTATTTTAAATATGCCCGGAGCCCATATAGGTCATGTTAATTCAATGTGCATGAATACTTAGAGGGGTGACCTCATCATTCAATTAGAGGGGTTGCCTCTAATTAATATAGTATGAGTGGAGGGATCAGCTCTTGTAACGGACGCAAGGCACACACCACAGTTACCATGAAATCTTACTAACTTTTCCTAGGATGCACACATTCGCCTCACATGATAATAATAACAAAGGCTAAATATTGTAAAGGGACGCTGCGAGCAATCAATCTCATCGCAGAAGAGTCATAACATCGGTACCTCCAGTGCTATGGTTATGGAACCCTGATTTTAGTGTTTTACCACACCTTTAGGAAAAGGAGGTAAATAGGGAAAGTATTAAATACGACGGTTTAGGAAAACCGTGTACAAATGACCCTTATGATTCCAAGTTCGTTTCCCAAGGAGGTATATGTGTGTGAGTAATTCGTAATTGGTTTGAGATCAATATTGGATAGAAGGGGATGAGAAAAGAGAATGACGAAGACGTGAAATTAATTACTACTACGACTAAACGTGAAACCGTAAAAAGTACAAAAATAAAAATTAATTCTAAAAAATCCCAAAAATTTACCAAAAATCAGAATAAATAAACTAAGAGTTTACCAATGATCAAAACTTTTTCAAACCTATTAATTATTAATTTTTAAATGCTAATTAAAGCCTTAAAAATCAAATTAATTATCAAAAAGCCCAAATAAAGATTTTTCAATTGGTAAACCTCTAAAATGACCTAAAAAGATTCAAAACTATTTTTATAAATTTTTAAACTAATAAAAACTATTTAAAATGATTTAAAAACTATTAAAACTTAAAATAATCATAAAAATTAATCTAAAGATGATAAAATTAATCTAAGAGTTGCAAAAATCCTATTTAATGTATTTAAGCAAAGAAAAATATAAAAAGTGCAAAAATGTGAAATTTAAAATAATATTAAAATAATGTTAAAAACCTAAAAATTATAAAAAATTCTAAAAACTTGCAAACTAGTTTATTTTAACCTAAATAAACAGAAAATGAAAGTGAAATGACCAAAATACCCCTATTGGGCCCTCAAATGGGCCAAAAGCAAATTCAGTCAACCTTAATGGGCTTTTTAGCCTAAAAAGTCAAAATAATCCCAAATGACTTGGAAAAGCCCTATCTGACTCAAAATTCAATTCTAAACACAAAACTCTGAAGGCCCAAAAGCTGAAAATGAGCTTATCACATCTTAATGAACACACAACTTATTCTTATTGGGCCAATAAGCCCATTAAGCAATAAGCCAATGCCATAAGCTATAATTTGACACACAACCTTCTTTTAGGATACTAAAGAAATCTGTAAAAAGAAATTTTGAAAAAGCACACTCAATAAGCCAGAAATAAGCCAAGTACAAATCCACTAAAAGACAAAATAGTCGGGTTTGAGTTCTAGGGCACCTCAGGACTTGATTCAACTTGCAAAATGTTACAAATGACTTCAATAAGCCAAATCAATCAACCAAAATCCAATCAGTAAAACCAATAAGCTGGAATAAGCCAATAAGCACTTATGAAAAAATCAATTAAGTTGGTTTTCTAGTCAAACCCTAAAGTCAACCCACCAAATGCTCCAGTATGAACAAATGGGTCAAATAATGAGAACCTTTTACAAAATCAAAGTTGTTGCTGGTTAATATAAGCTAGAATAGCTTATTGATGAGCTGAACACAAAATTACACTAGCAGTGGCTAGCAGCAGGGGAAAGGAGTTTCCACTGCTTTGACTATTTGACCTGTGATTTGTGAGAGATCCAGTTGGATTCAAATGGAAACAAGGGCACCCTTGTGATCAGTGAATCACAAGGAGTCTATATCAACAAAGAAATCACAAATTGGTTCACTCAATAAGCCCAGAATAAGCAAACAGTCCACAGATATTGCACAGACCTTGAAAATAAGCAGTTATGAACAAATAAGCAATTTGTGCATGAATAAGCCAAACAAATTGAACCAAATGCATAAAAAAGCTATAATAAAGTTCAATAAGCACAAATAAACTTGTTTCAAGCAATAGATCAAAGTAAATAAGCAGATTCAAGCACCAACAGTTACTGATTAGCAAAAGTGATTATCCAAAATCCTTTTGCTGATCTATTTGACCACCAATCCAATTTTAAGCCTTCAAATCTCTTTCCCGGATTAAGTTAACCAAAATTTCACATTTGTTATCCCTAGTCTACCCTTAGATCTAGGTGTCCCCAAAATTTTAGCCAAAATACCCAAGTAAATCTGATTTTATAGCCTTTTGATTGATTTGGTTGTTCAAACCCACAAAAGTTACAGATAAATGTCACTTAGCACCAAGTAAACTGTCACACCCCACCATGGCGGAACATGGGGCGCGACGTATGGATATCATCACAACATGGTGTGTCTATAGAGATAACTATATGAAATAAGAAATGTCGTAAAAATGGTGACACGAAGGTCATGACAATATCTCAACAAATGCAAGGGGTCTAGGTAAGTAAGTAACAGTCCTACTTCTTACCCAAGACAACAAATATCATACCAAAACAATCATATGTGTGCCACAGTATCACTTATTAAAATGAACAAACAAATAAAACTAATAAGTAAACGGGGATTCTCCTTCTATATGCATTCCTAAGCTTCTCCAATCCTAGCCACTTATGTTCTCATGCTTAACCATAGTATCACCTGAAAGAGACACTAAAACACGTCAACATAAAGTTGGTGAGAGTCATAGGTTTAGACTCCAACACAAGACAAGTCATAAGCTGTGAATACCATAAACCAATAAACATATGGACAATGCGCTACAATCATGTACTAACAACTAGCATTCAAGTTAAATCAATACAATTCCAAGGCATCACGCCTTACCAACAACCACAATTACCAAGGCATCTCGCCTTACCAACAATCACAATTTCCAAGGCATCACACCTTACCAGCAATCACAATTTACAAGGCATCACACCTTATCATTAACCATAGGTCCCATAGGCGCCCATACACCTCTGTACCTTTCCAATCCAGATCATACACAAACAAGAATCATATAGCAGTTAATCACATAAATGTACACACAAGTCCATCTCAAACCTTAAAACATTCACAGCATTAATTTAGAAAATAATTCAACCCAGTGTCTCTTCCATCCCATCTGGAAGTCAAAATCAATAGTAAACATGGGACTATGAAACTCACTTGATAGCTCCTTCACAAGTCCTTGCACTAGCAACAAGCTAACAAACCAAAAACACGCAATCAATACATGAACCAATCACTAAGATGACTCATCAACCTATGATGTACATCTAGCCTATTCCCGTATAATTACCTCATTGTTAAGCTCTAATCACCCCATTACCCTTCCTTAACAAGTCCCTAACTTGGTTAAGTTTAATAACTAACCCGTTCATATTTTACCCAAAACAGTCCCAATTTTTAGGTCTCAAAACTATAAGTCAAACGTCCACTTAAACATACCCATGGTTTCTGTGAAAGGAATATTCATACCCTTAAATATGTTGGCTAACACCTCCCACTTGCCCTAACCTTAAAGATACTGTTAAGGCCCCGATATACATATATCTACTTTTGTCATTTCAGATTTCTTGATTTTAAACGTACTAAACGTTTTTTACCCTTAAGGGGTCTTACCCTAAACCACAACCTTAGTCCAAGTGCAGATACTTACTAAAATATATAAACCATCTCTCACGTTCGTGAGAAGATCCCAATGCAACCCTATGTACCCCAAACAACCCAAAACTTAAAAAGAAAACAGGCTGAATTCAAAACTGTTTTGACCTCCGACTGTTGTAACCTGTTTTTGACCCACTTCCCCACCTCCAATTTAGTTCTCGTTTCTTGAATTGGAAAGCCACTTCAAATATCTTTCCAGGGGTACTTGTATCGTAAAATAAGAGTTTATAGAACTCTCGATATGATCAAAACAATCGACTCAAAATCTGCCCAGTTTTTAAAAACGGGTTTAACAAAATCAACCTCATTAATTAACCCTAATCCCTCTAATTACAAGCCCTAACTTATGTAATCATCATATTATGATTAATATAACATTAATTAACTGTTTTTATATTAAACCCTAACCCTAATCCATCATAAGATGATTAAAGAAAACAATAAAACAATTTAATTAAAAGGGTTATGAAGGTTTTTACCTTTAATTCAATGGAAGATGTAAAAATCCAAATTTTTTTGAAGAACCCTAATTCTTCTCCTCTTTTGGTCGACTAAAACTCCAGGGAATAAAAGAAAATTTGTTTTTTTAGTGTTGGGGTTCCTTATATAGCCAAAACAATCCTTGTCCAACCCAATTACCACTTACCATAAATCTTTTCTTTTTTTCTTTTTTTTTCTCTTCTAAACCGACCTAAACACCATAAAATTCGTTTTTCTCTTTATTTTATTATTAATAAATATCTTATTAGTATTACCTTAATTTTCCTTAATTTATTTCAGCTCCTAAAGCCTCCAAAACCTCAAAACCGTAAAACTAGTCAGTTTTTACGCGTTTTACCGTAAAAGTCGTAAAATATACACTTTTAAAAAAAATCTCAAATTTTGAAATAAACTTTATAATTAAGTCCTAAATGACCTAAAACCATCCCGAAAAATATTCATATGGATAATTACCTCACCCGAGACCTCTAAATGCTAAACCGTAAATCCTAAAAAAAATACTACTACTATAATACTTATACGTATACGTAAACACCACAATATCACCATTTTCATTTCATAGTCACCGCTTGTGAGCTCATGAACATGAAATAACCGTTCCTCGATTTACATATGAGTACTCTATACTCATAAACGATAACCACACCAACCTCGTTCACACAAAATAAACACGTAAACACACAATTCAAGTAAGCACACATAAATTAACCTAAAAGTAAGACCAAGTGACAAATCCAAAACCTAGGGTTGTCACATCACTCCCTCCTAATAGAAATCTCGTCCCGAGATTCACTCCCAAACTCAAACTTATTCTCAGCAAACAAACGAGGATGCATATCCCTGATAAAACCTTCACGTTCAAACGTGAACTCAGTTTACACGAAAATAATCTCAACCAACAACACATGAGCCTTAACCGTCCGCGAGGAAACTTATTAAAACCATAAAGTTATGTAACCAACCTAACTAAATCTCGCAACTCATCAAACAAGAACTGTCTTGAAACCAAGTTAGGAGCCGTCACATAACTCAACGGGTTTAAAACTGTCACCCCGATTTCAGTCTTACTCATAAATACTATAAATCAAAACTCATCAAAATATAACCACGTATAATAAGGTCTAAAGAACTCTCAAATTCCTTCCCAACTCATCTCAATGTTATGTTGATCCCAAACTTAGATCGATTAAGCTTTGTGTATACGAGATTAGATCAAGTAATACACGTAGAGAAACCTTTGCTTATGAATGAAGTAACTAAGTGTTATGCGGAATTAACACTTAATCTAAAACACAAAGATGTTAAACAAACTTTCACTTGTATTAGAATGATCGAACTTGATTACAATGAAAGAGGTTTAACTTGTGAAAACTTATTATAACTGATGATTAACAATAACCTAAAAGATCTTCTTTTATAGATTAAGAAGTCTTGTACAATAAGCTACGAATCAACTATTCTAGGTAAAGATAATAATGCAAAAATACAATGTCGAGCTTATCTTTACCATACACAAATAAAGAAACAAATAAACAAAAAGATTCGTATGAAGATATATTCCATCAGTGCTAGTCTTCAAGGCTGTCAGCGTTGACTTCTTCAAATGTCAACGCATGGCTGTCAGCGTCCAATGTCATCTTATCAGCGCTTGAATTCTTCTTATCAGCGTCTAGTGAACTGACCCATAATTTATTCCCAACAATCCTCCCCTAAACTTGATATCTATTCCAATGATCAAGTTTCTGAATAAAAACTTAAGGCTTAGGAGGAATCTTACAAAAACTTCTTATGTTGGTGATAAACATATCTAATCAAGTCTTTGGCCACGTCACTAGTGTAATCAATCTCCAAGGGTGTCTCCTTCATCTTCTCCAATACTTCTTTGGACAAGAAATAGTCAACATCCACAAGTAGATACTCTGAAAACTTTGTAGAGCTCAAATGAAACACACCACAAGTAGAATAAAGCCTCCAATGAAGACCACTGAGGTCATCTTCAAGATCCTTCCATATGGCAGGATCTGCTTCCCTTGGACCACACAAAGTCAAAAATGTGTGCCATAGTCTTATTCCATTTGCTGAAGTAGGTGCTTCAGCTGTATACTTGGCCTCTATCAATCTCCATAGATGCACCAAGTCTTCTCTGTCTATGCTTGCAAAGATAGAAATAATTGAAGTGAAAGTGTGTACCTCCTTCCCAAACCTGCCAATCTTCCAAAATCCACACTCATCTTCATCAAAACTTATGATTGGATTTCTGGCATCTAGAGGTACTACATTAACCAAATTTGAAGCTTCCAATGGAGAAAGCTTGAGATGCTTCCTTATGACAGTTTCATTTGGATAATACACATCCATATTTTTGGGAAATTGGAGAGGATCTCCTTTCTTCACAGGTCTTTGAGCAATCCTCATCTCCTTTTCAATCTGCATTTCCTCAGCAAGCTCTTGTTTCCTTTCTTCTGAAAGAAACTGTAAGATATTATTTTCTTGCACATGCCTCCAAATAGGATGTGCCCTATACTCTAGCTCCTCAAACAATAAAGCCAGCAACTTCTTGTATGTCCATCCAGGTTGATGGCATCTAAGCAACTTGTAATACAATTGCCTTCTATCTCTTTTAAGCCAAGTCTTGACCTCTTGTGCATTATACCTCAAAATCACCTTTATATCATCTTGTACCCTGAGAAGAATTTCCAACCCCCAAATTTGATCTGATAAGCTCATCCCTGGGTTGTCCATTACCTTGTCTTCCCAAGCATGGTACATTCTGGTGATTTCTGGAAGGTCCCAATCAACCTGCTTCTTCAAATCACTCAATCTTTCTTTTGCCAACTCATCCCCATATTCAAGTCTTTCTGGATCTTCAATGATTTGAACACTTGAATCTGAGCTATCTCCTTCTTTTTCATCACCACTCTCTTCCTCACTCTCAGAAGTGGCAACAAATGGTGATCTACCACTCCTCTTCAAATCTTTTTCCAAAAGTTGTGCAGCCAACTGTTCATCAAATGCAATTTGTTCTGCATCTTTCTTTGGAACATCTTCTTCAACCATAATTCCTTTACCTTTGTCTTTTGGATCAATGATAGGTAAAGTAGATGAAGATACCTGTGTAGACACATCTTTGATGATTGTTGATGACTGGAATACATCAACACCACCTGCAACTTTGTCAGCGTTCAAGTTACCTTTATCAGCGCCCTGATTACCTTTGTCAGCGCTGGATGTGTCAGCGTTCAAACCTGTATCAGCGCCCATTGTTGCTGTGAAAGATCCTTCCAAGTTCAATGGAGTTACCTTGGATGTATCAATAATTGGGTGCTTCTTCAAGTTGGTGAGTGCTTCAGCAACATTTAAAGATTCACTAAATTGTGAACTCTTCTCACTGGCTGTATGAATCAGCTCATCCTCTTCATCCTCCCCTTTGGAAGATTCATCCATTCTACTCCTGCTACTAGGATTCTCCAAAACAGTTACCCGCTCAATACTTGAAGTTCACGGCCCTGATTATTGACAATTTGTACAAGGCTGACATTTTGCTTTTGCAAGCTAATGACAGCAGCCGTCAATTCATTCAATGTCATAGGTTCCAATCTCCCCTCAGCTAGAATGGGGATTTGACCTCCCAAAATAGAATCATAGGGCATGAATGAGGTCTTAATGATGTTGGGACTGTCTTGACCAGCATCTAAGCTTGTGCCAATAGCCCCAGCCTCATCCATGTCACCAGCCACACTTGTGGAGGTGGTTCTCTCTGCAACAAGGCTAGGACCACTAGAGGAGAACACTCCAGTAGTCCTTTGGCGTTTATTCAACCTAGATTGTAATGGGGTGGAAGATGAGGTAGATTGTGTGGGTGTTGGTTGGTTAAGGGGTGTTTGGGATTGTTCAGGGATGTCATCAGCGTTGGGATTGGCTGTGTCAGCGCCAACATTTTGAGTGTCAGCGTTGACATTGGCTTGGTCAACGTCCATGTGGTCAGGTGAAGGTAATGGTTCAAGGATAGGCTCAAGTTGAGGTGCAGGGTCTGGTTGTGGTTGGTCAGCCTGAATTACTTCAAGCATGGCTTGGGTAAGAGGTATAGATCTGTTTGTGGAGCTCATTTTGTCAAAAATGGTTTTCTTTTGCTTAGGGATCTCATAAAAAGTGTCATGATCCCTAGTACAATACTCTTGTAAATCAAACACCATTTGCAAAAATCTTGGGTAAGCCAAAGTCATTTTACTTCCCTTATTTTTACACATCCCTTTAAAAATCATTTTTGAAAAATTATACTTAAGCCCACGTGACATACAAACCAAAGCACTTGCAAAGGACCTGTTTATTTCATTAAAAGCAGTACATTTTGGACTTAAGCATTGAAGAAGAACATGTATCAAATATTTCTAATCCGAGGGAAATTCCTGCTTATGATATTTATTTAAAGTTTTACCAGTAGGAATATGATAACCCAATTCCCTAAGACCTTGTTCAATTGTTTCAATGGCAAGGGTAGTCACACCATCAGCGTCATCAAGACGCAAAGCTTGGCGAACCAAGGCTTCAGTGACCACCCATGTTCTTCCATGAACAGTAGATGTTAATGTGGTCACTCCATTAGCTGTTGTGGAACTAACATTATTCCAAAACTGTCTAATGTGTGCGACAGGGACTAGTGGTTCATGAGAAAGTGCATACCTTATTGAGGATGCATTTAAAAATGCTACCATTTGTGAATACTGAGGGAACAAATCATTATCAGCGGCCAAGTAAGCTACCATATTATGTTGGCTCTTGAACTCCAATGTCAGATTGTTTGAGTTGAACTTTGGTGCCATGTTTAAAGCTGTTTAGGTTATGTGATTTGGGAAAAATCTAGGAGAAAAATGTTAGACAAGAAAATATGAATACCCAGAATAAAAAGTTAGCCAAATTTATAGGAGAGATGCATGAGTTTGATTGGTCAAAAATGAGGCAGTTATATTCAAAGAGAAATGATGAAAATATTGAATCAAATATAACTTATCTCATGCATTAATTAAAAGTAACAACTCCCAGAAATTACGGCCAAAGATTAGTCAAAAATAACAACTGGGTAGGGCCCACTAGGTGTCAACGGTCAAAAATAGCCCATCAACGCCCAACGGCTATATTTTCTTGTCAGCGTTTGCCTAAAGCCTTGTCAGCGTCACGATTGGTCGTAACAGCGTTTGGAGAAAAACTTGACAGCGTCTAAAAAATAAAAATATTTAAAAAGAAAAAGACCTTAACAAAGTAATTTATCCTAAGGGAAATATCTTGCAAGTTGATAATAATTACTGGGCGGCAAGCACTGTCCACTTATGCACACTTGCTTAAGCAAGATAGACACAAATGTCCTCAAGTGTCCCTTGCTAACCAAAATACTTACCAACAAAGTTATTTCATAAAATCCTTTGTAACTCCCAGGTAAACCCATAACAAAAATATTCCCAAGTCTCCCAACAGACCACAACCAATTCTAGGCCAAAAATGTCTTGGCAGCATGCATAGTTTGTCAACTTTGCATGCTACAGTGCCTCATAGTTTAGTAAAACTAACCCATACTCACCTGTGGACACAATCTAGAATTGTGATAAGAGTACTATAAGAATACCCAAGAGTCCTAAAGGTTCCTTAAACCTCCCCTTAAACTATGATACATGAGTTTCTCAAAATATATATGAACATTAAAAATTTATGTCAAGATAGGAATATAAATATTCCAACCATCATCCATAAACAAAAACATATCCAAATAGCTCTTCAAAGATCCATAAGCAACTCTGTATCCAATGGCATAAAGCTAACACCACCTACACATTTAGATTGAAAACCACAAAACTAACATTGTTGCTGACAGCGCCCCGACAACACTTATCAGCGTTGAAGTAACTCTGGTCAGCGTTAGACAATAATATCTCTAACAACGGCAAAATAACACTTGTCAGCGTTACATTTACCTTTGTCAGTGTTAGAAAAATAAAGTGGAAAAATCTAAATCATCACAAAGACCAATAACAATGCATTATCCTGTACATACTTTTACAAAAAGGTTCCAAAACACATATTAAGTGAGATTAACCATTCCAATATTTGTTACCAAATATTGAAATCTTCCAGCATCAAAAGGTTTAGTTAATAAATCAGCCACATTATCTTCTGTGTCTACCCTATCTGGTTGTATTAAACCTTTCTCAAAGCAATCTCTTATAAAATGATGTCTAATTTCTATGTGTTTGGTTTTAGAATGATGTACAGGATTTTTAATAATGCATAAAGTACTGTTATTGTCTACAAAAATCTTGGTATGCATGAAATTATACCCATAATCCAACAGCTGGTTCTGAATCCATAAGACTTGTCCACAACAAGCAGCTGCAGCTACATATTCTGCTTCAGTTGTAGAGTTTGCCACCACTGTTTGTTTCTTGCATTGCCAAGATATCAATCTACTCCAAAGAAATTGACATCCACCAGTTGTGGATTTCCTATCAAACTTGTCACCACCATAGTCACTGTCCGAATATGCAATAAGCTCCAATGGAGAATCTTTTGGGTACCATAAGCCAAGATCTGGATAACATCTTAGGTACCTAAAAATTATTTTCACAGCAAAAAGGTGACATTCTTTGGGAGTCACTTGATGGCGTGCACAAGCACACATAGCAAACATGATGTTAGGTCTTGAGGCTGTAAGATACATCAATGAACCAATCATTGATCTATAGTGCCTAACATCCACATCCTTTCCAGCTCCAATTTTTCCCCAAGGGTGTTCCCTATCCATAGGAGTGGAAGCACTCTTTTCATGTGGAGAAAAACCAAATTTCTTCAAGATTTCAGCTACATACTTGTCTTGGGAGATGAAGATACCATCCTCTTTCTACTGAACTTGTAATCCTAGAAAGAAGTTCATCTCACCCATTGCATTCATCTTGAATTTATCTGTCATAAGCTTGGAAAAGTCTTCACTCATCTTTGGATTAGTAGATCCAAAAATGATATCATCAACATAGACCTGAACAAGTAAGACATCCTTACCTTTCTTCTTTGTGAACAATGTCTGATCTATGGTGCCCCTTTTAAAACCATTTTCCACCAAGTAGGTGGACAATGTACCATACCATGCTCTTGGGGCCTGATGAAGTCCATACATAGCTTTCTTCACTCTATAAACCTTGTCTGGATTCTCAGGATCTTCAAAACCAAGAGGTTGCATAACATATACCTCCTCAAAAATTGTTCCATAGAGGAAAGCACTCTTCACATCCATTTGATAAACAGTGAAGTTCATACAAGAGGCATAAGCTAGGAAAATTCTTATAGCTTCAATTCTTGCAACAGGAGCAAAGACCTCTTCATAATCTATACCTTCCTCTTGTGTATATCCCTGAGCTACCAAACGTGCCTTGTTTCTGACCACAATACCCCTTCCATCTTTCTTGTTCCTTAGAACCCATCTTGTCCCAATTGGTCTCACATATCTAGGACAATCAACCAGCTCCCAAACATCCTGTATAGCAAATTGGTGAAGCTCATCCTGCATTGCTTCCACCCAACTAGGTTCTTTGAGAGCATCAAAAATCTTCTTGGGTTCCTGTTGTGACAGAAAACAGGCAAACAAACATGTTTGTACAAGAGGGGTATCAACCTTCTTGTGGATATTAGCAATGAAGCTATCATGAGTCTGGTGAGATCTTCTAGTTTGAACAGGAGTCATGATATTCCCAATGATTTGAGAGGGAGGATGATTCTTCAAAGTAGATCTAGGAATTCCATTTTCAAGAATTCTGTTGTCTTCAATATCATCCTCCATGTTGCTAATATCTTCTTCAGACTCTCTTCCATCTTGAACCTCTTCATTTATTCTTGAAGGTTCACCTTGTTCAAAATTAGAAGATACAAAATACTCATAAGTGTTGTCAACGTTGGATTTTTGCTTGTCAGCGCTGGAATTACTTTTGTTAGCGCCAGAATCATTGTTGTCAACGTTTGAGCCATCAGTGTCTGAAGTGGTCTTGTCAGCGCCAGAATTGTTCTTGTCAGCGCCTGAATGACCATGCATGTTATCAACTGGTGGTATTGAAGAACCACCAACATCCTTTCTAGCAGCAGCAGTAGTAGCATAATACTCATCTGTCCATATAGGAAACGTAACATATTCTTGTGTGGGAGATGACTCAACTGCTGGTGGTCCATCCTTCTTAGCAACCTGTGTACCTGAAACATTACCAATTCTCTTTTCCAAAACACTTGAAGTTACCTTCACAATGTCTGGATTAGTAACAGGCATATAATTTAAAGCTCTAGACAAAGGTTCCAAGTCAAACAACCAATTTGGACCACTTTCAGGATCACTAGGTTTACTCTCTAAAAACCTAACATGTACTTTTTCAAGTATACGTTTTTCCTTTTTAATGTAAACCCTATATCCTTTGCTCTGCACTGAATAACCCATGAAATAGCCTTCATCACCTTTTGCATCAAATTTACCTAGGGCATCACTAGTTTCTAAAACAACTACATGACAACCAAAAGGCTTGAGAAAGCCAATATTTGGCTTCCTTCCCCAAAGTAACTCATAAGGTGTCTTATTGTGTATTTTGTTGACCAATGCCCTATTTTGAACATAACAAGCTGTGTTAACAGCTTCAGCCCAAAAGGCTATAGGAAAGTGGGCATCATCCAACATGGTTCTGGCTGCTTCAATTAGGGTTCTATTCTTTCTTTCAGCAACCCCATTTTGCTGTGGGGTTCTAGCTATGCTAAACTGCCTAGTAATCCCTTTCTTGGAACAAAAATCATCTAGTAACTGATTTCTAAACTCACCCCCATTGTCACTTCTAAGAATTTTGACCTCATTACCATTCTTCTTCTCAATCTGGGTAATGAAATTAATCAAACTTTGGGCAGTTTCACTTTTCTTGGCTAAAAAGAAAGTCCATGTAAACCTGGAAAAATCATCAGTGATGACAAAACAATATGATTTACCCTTCAAACTTTCTATATTAGTTGGACCAAAGAGGTCCATATGCAATAAGTGAAGTGGTTTAGAACTAGAGTGCACCTGTTTAGATTTGAATGAGACCTTGTGCTGCTTGCCCTTAAGACATGCAACACAAGTGTGGTCATTGTGGAAAGCCTTTTCAGGCAAACCATCAACTAAACCAAGTCTCACAAGTCTATTGATATTTTTAAAGTTTATGTGCCCTAATCTCCTGTGCCAAAGATTACTTTCATCTACTAAAGCTTTAGCATAAAAACATGACATCATTTTATTATTCATCTTAATTCCATTAAGATTCACATTATATATGTCTTTATGCCTTGGTGTTCTAAATTCTATGTATTTCTCCTCAGGGAGCTTGTAATATTTGCTTAACACCAAGCACTCAGTATCAGTGAAAAGAACCTTATTTTTGTTATCACACACTTGTGATACACTAAACAAATTATAATCCAGTTCTTTTACCAGGAAGACATTCTCAAAACGTAGATTATTGGTGATAAGGGTTCCTTTTCCTGTGATGGTGCCATAGCCCCCTCCAAAGTATACCTTATCAACATCTTGAATAGGAGTGAAGTTCGTCAGATAGTCTTCCTTTCCTGTCATGTGCCTTGAGCGTCCACTATCCCAATATCCATAATCATTGATCTTCTTCTGAATGCCCTGCACATAAAGAAAACACATTAGTTTTTTTGGGAACCCAAGCCTTGGAAGACTTGGATTCATCTGGTTGTTCAACAAGAACAGACTTGGTTCTCATAACAACCCCATTTTCATCCCTTTTTGGATGAAATGCCCAGTTAACCCCAATTGGTCTTGACATGACCTTTGAAATATAATGAAACCTGTTGCATGTCATAGAAAGACCAGTAGAATTAGGGTTTTGGTCTTGTTTTGGTCTCCATGTTAAGCTAGTAGACGCTTTAGACCCATTTCCCTGTGGTTGCAAATACCTAGGTTTGGCAGTGTGTCTGTCAGCGCTAAAATTGTTCTTGTCAGCGCCCCGATTGCCTTTATCAGCGTTAAACCTAGGGTTTGCTACAGGAACCCATTGCCTATTGGACCAAGTGTTTGACTTTTGGAAAGGTCTTAGGCCATGTGTGTTAGACCCTCTAGAAAAGAATGGGGCTGGTCTAACAACTTGTGAACTTTTGTTCACAAAGGTATTGGGTCTGACAGTGTTTGACCTATGTTGACTTTTGTCAGCGCTGAAATGGTTCCTATCAGCGTTGACATTGGAAGCGTTGACACATTTGTATGCCAAATGTGAAAAGCTACCACAAGTGTAACAAGCTTTTCTAGACATAGTCTTAGGTCTAGAAGCAAAGAAGCCTGTTCCATGGTTACTAACTTGGCTTTTTGGTGACCTAGTATTCCTATACATCTCTGCATACTTAACACTAGGTTTTCTAACAGTTTGTGAGCCAAGGTCAACAGCTTTGCCAGTGGTTGGGTGTGTGATTTTGATAGGTGTAGGATCATGGCTCGTGAATTGTGTGGGCTCATTTGGACTTTCACACAACAACCCTCCCTTAACAAACAAAGTGTGGTTAGCTTTCTTCCACTCATCTAGGTCAGTCAGTTTTTGTTTATATTCTTCAACTGGGGAAGTCACTCTAGGTGGAGGAATGAATTCCTTCTCTTGGAGTTCTGGCAAGCCAGTCCAAGATAAGTCCTTTGATTGGACACCATAGAAATCCCCAGCTGGTGGTGGAACACCAGTATAATCTTTCATCCCAATCCCACTCATGTCCTTAGAGTCTCTTTGTTTACTAACACACTCTCCTAGAGCTTGTGTGGCCTTATCAAATCTCTGGATTTTAAGACTCACATTATCTTTATTTTTGTTAGCCTCATCTAACTTAGCTATCAAATCAAGATTAACCCTGTTTGTGATATCTTGAATATCTTTACTTTGATGTAACTCATGTTTTAAGATATTTATTTTATCCTTTAAATCAAACTCCATTTTCTTATACTCAGCTACTGTCTTTTCTGTTTGGGTGAGAGCAATTTGATAATTAGATACTTTGCATCTTTCAACACTTGCCTCATCTAATAATTTTACTATCTCTTGATTTAGTTTTTCAGTATTTAAACGACAACCCTTAGAACAGAAAGCATCATCATATACCTCATTATCTGATGAAGAGGAGGAGTGTGCCATGAGAGCATATTCAACATGCTCTTCTTTAACTTCAGCAACCAATGCTTTGTCCTCTTCCTCATCCTTAGCCAAAAAGTTCCAGCTCCAGTCCCATCCTCCAACACCATCAATTTGTTGAACAGCTACCATGGCCTTGGAATCTTGGCTCTTAACCATTTGGCTTGAAGGCTTACCTGCATCAGATCTTCTTGGAGATCTACACTCCCTCATAAAGTGCCCCATACGATGACAGTTGTAGCACTCAACTTTGGATTTGTCAAATCCAGCAACATCCTTAGCATCAAAGGTCATCTTCTTCTTGAACCTTTTATTAAACCTGTTTGCTCTTAAACTTACAAGAGCCATAGTCCACTTGATGTCCATCTCTTCCAATTGCTCATCACTTATCTGCTCAAGATCTTCATATGTAATCCTTGAATCACTGGGCAAAGAAGCAATGAATGCACACACAGTATCTAGATCTAAACCAGCAGGTTTAATTCTATCAGTGCCAAAGTTGTGAGTGTCAACGCTTGAGTATGAGGCGTTGACAGGATATGATCCAGCGCTGACAGGATGTGTTCCAACGCTGATAGGATGTGATCCAGCGTTGACACATGCAGATCCAGTGACTGGATGTCCATAGGAGTTCATGGAATCAAATTGACCTTCACTTTGTGAGAAGAAGGCCATGTTGCTACTGGAAGATTTATTATCACTCTCCAAAAGCCATTCATTCTCCAACAGTCTTAGTTTGTTGAAGATGTCATCAAACCTAGAGGTTTTGTGGGTGTTATTGACAAGAATGGATCTTGCCTCAATCTTCCATACATCACCAAGGCTTTTGAGAAAAGTAGCATTCAAGTCAGGGTCATCAATCTGTGTTCCCATGAAGGAAAGTTGACTTGTAATGTCAAGCAGTCTACTTCTCACACTGCTGAGATTCTCATTGGGTTGAGCCTTAAAGACAGCATACTCATGCATGAGTTGCTTCTTCTTTTCTTCTTTTGTGTCAGCATTGCCACCATGTGCTACTTCAAGAGCTTCCCAAAGCTCTTTTGCAGATTCAAAGCGTTTGTACTTGTGCTGATTCTCATGACCCAAGGCGTGTTTCATGATGTTCAAAATTTTCATGTCCACCCTTTTCTTGGCTATATCTTCAGCAGATACAGCTCTTCCATCTTCAGGCTTTTCCTTCTTATCAGCTTCAGGACAATTAGGAACAGCTATCCTTGTGGCAATAGCATTAGCAATCTTTTGAGCTTTGTTGAATGTGTTCCCATATTCAACAATCTCCCAAAGAGTGTAGTCATGGATGGCTACATATTGCTCAAAATTGGACTTCCAAAGCTCGAAGTTCCTGGCATCAAACATGGGAATTTTGATACTAGGGTTTGTGGTGTTGTTTTGAAGCAAAACAGGAGCAGGAGGTTGTTCTGAGCCAAACATGATGTTTTTAGGGTTTTGAGAATTTTAGGGTTTTTAGGGTTTTTGGTGTTTTAGGGTTCTTGCGTTACTTAAAGATCAAAAGTTTCTCAACAAGCTCTGATACCACTTGTTGATCCCAAACTTAGATCGATTAAGCTTTGTGTATACGAGATTAGATCAAGTAATACACGTAGAGAAACCTTTGCTTATGAATAAAGTAACTAAGTGTTATGCGGAATTAACACTTAATCTAAAACACAAAGATGTTAAACAAACTTTCACTTGTATTAGAATGATCGAACTTGATTACAATGAAAGAGGTTTAACTTGTGAAAACTTATTATAACTGATGATTAACATTAACCTAAAAGATCTTCTTTTATAGATTAAGAAGTCTTGTACAATAAGCTACGAATCAACTATTCTAGGTAAAGATAATAATGGAAAATACAATGTCGAGCTTATCTTTACAATACACAAATAAATAAACAAATAAACAAAAAGATTCGTATGAAGATATATTCCATCAGTGCTAGTCTTCAAGGCTGTCAGCGTTGACTTCTTCAAATGTCAACGCTTGGCTGTCAGCGTCCAATGTCATCTTATCAGCGCTTGAATTCTTCTTATCAGCGTCTAGTGAACTGACCCATAATTTATTCCCAACATGTTAACCCTCCAAGTGTTCATTACCAAAAATTACCCAAAACACGAGTTTAAACCATGTTGTCCGAAAATTAACCTTGAACTCAACACTTGTACAATTAATTCGACAAAACTGCTGACTTCCAATTACGAAACTTTCTGAATATTTGAAAAGTATGTTCCGAGTACATAATTTTAGGCTTTTGAATTACCCAAAAACCTTTAAAAACGAATAAGTTATGACCAAAACGATTTTTCTCAAAATCTGCCTAGGCATTAGCAACAGTTTCTGACAGTTAGCGACATATTTTGACAGTTTGGCGACAGTTTCTGCCTACTCCGATTTATACAAAAAAAAAAACGATTTTTAAACCCTAAAACCCCCCATTAATTACCAAAACTAGAACCTAATTTATTTTAATTCTAGAAAATTAAAACTCTATTAATTACATGATTTTAACATATTTCACTAAATAAGAACAAAATTTTTAACTTAAGAACAATAACTTTAGGTGATCAAAACCAAAATATTTTAAAATAACCTAGTCATGCTTATATGTTAAAGAATTTATATTCCACCTTATTTGAAACATGATCCCGACACTTCCTTATTTCATCGACTACCAACAACTATTTTTTTTTATTTTTTATTTTTTACCATGTATAACTCGAAACAAAAGACATCGTTACCCCAAAAAGAAATCTCCACCATCTCAAAATCCTTCACGCCAAAAGTACCGTACAAACAAACACGTGAAATGAGGACCCGAGAAATGCGCTACTACAGAAGTTGAACATCTCAAAGAGAAACGAGCTAACAACCATCCCAAGAATACAACCGGTAAGTAAAAAATAATTTTACATACATAGGCATAAGCGTACATACACTCAAATCCATCCAACATATACTATACAAGCATGAATTAAATCTCTTTCATGCAATCATACTTGAAAGTCCAGTGGTGTTGTGGCACATATATAATTATGTAGGCCTCCATAATTATACATGTTCCCTTTCACCAATGTACTCCCTCCTATTATGACACTTATAAGAAATTAATACTACACATAACACATAATCCAACAACTCACAAGCACATAACCACACAAGATAAGATCCAATACCTCATGTATTAAAATAACATAGCCAATGCACGAAACATATAAACTCGTAGTCCAGCTGAACCAGCGTAAACAAAATTCAAAATGTATAAAGAACAAGAAAACATAATTAAGCGAAATCCAACAATGACTAGCGTATACGACCATGGTTCCACCCGCACTAATCAAAACTCGTAAAGAAAATAACATGTAGTTAAGTATGAACCATAGTAGTTCATAACCTAACAAATACTGCGAAAATAATATTCAAACACATCAATTACTATAAAATGCACACATACTCCTATGACGCCTATATGCAGGGACCCTTAAGCTATAGACTAGGCTACACGACTAGGCAACCTAAATCTCTATAACCATTGTCTCTGATACCATTCTGTCACACCTCACCATGGCGGAACATGGGGCGCGATGTATGGATATCATCACAACATGGCGTGTCTATAGAGATAACTATATGAAATAAGAAATGTCGTAAAAATGGTGACACGAAGGTCATGACAATATCTCAACAAATGCAAGGGGTCTAGGTAAGTAAGTAACAGTCCTACTTCTTACCCAAGACAACAAATATCATACCAAAACAATCATATGTGTGCCACAGTATCACTTATTAAAATTAACAAACAAATAAAACTAAGAAGGAAACGGGGATTCTCCTTCTATATGCATTCCTAAGCTTCTCCAATCCTAGCCACTTATGTTCTCATGCTTAACCATAGTATCACCTGAAAGAGACACAAAAACACGTCAACATAAAGTTGGTGAGAGTCATAGGTTTAGACTCCAACACAAGACAAGTCATAAGTTGTGAATACCATAAACCAATAAACATATGGACAATGCGCTACAATCATGTACTAACAACTAGCATTCAAGTTAAATCAATACAATTCCAAGGCATCACGCCTTACCAACAACCACAATTACCAAGGCATCACGCCTTACCAACAATCACAATTTCCAAGGCATCACGCCTTACCAACAATCACAATTTCCAAGGCATCACGCCTTATCATTAACCATAGGTCCCATAGGCGCCCATACACCTATGTACCTTTCCAATCCAGATCACACACAAACAAGAATCACATAGCAGTTAATCACATAAATGTACACACAAGTCCATCTCAAACCTTAAAATATTCACAGCATTAATTTAGAAAATAATTCAACCCAGTGTCTCTTCCATCCCATATGGAAGTCAAAATCAATAGTAAACATGAGACTATGAAACTCACCTGATAGCTCCTTCACAAGTCCTTGCACTAGCAACAAGCTAACAAACCAAAAACACGCAATCAATACACGAACCAATCACTAAGATGGCTCATCAACCTATGATGGACATCTAGCCTATTCCCGTATAATGACCTCATTTTTAAGCTCTAATCACCCCATTACCCTTCCTTAACAAGTCCCTAACTTGGTTAAGTTTAATAACTAACCCGTTCAAATTTTACCCAAAACAGTCCCAGTTTTTAGGTCTCAAAACTTTAAGACAAACGTCCACTTAAACATACCCATGGTTTTTGTAAAATGAATATTCATACCCTTAAATATGTTGGCTAACACCTCCCACTTGCCCTAACCTTAAAGCTACTGTTAAGGCCCCGATATACATATATCTACTTTTGTCATTTCAGATTTTCGGATTTTAAACATACTAAAATGTTTTTACCATTAAGGGGTCTTACCCTAAACCACAACCTTAGCCCAAGTGCAGATACTTACTACAATATATAAACCATCTCTCACGTTCGTGAGAAGATCCCAATGCAACCCTAAGTACCCCAAACAACCCAAAACTTAAAAAGAAAACAGGGTGAATTCAAAACTGTTTTGACCTCCGACTGTTGTAACCTGTTTTTGACCCACTTCCCGACCTCCAATTTAGTTCTCGTTTCTTGCATTGGAAAGCCACTTCAAATATCTTTCCAGGGGTACTTGGATCGTAATATAAGAGTTTATAGAACTCCCGATATGATCAAAATAATTGACTCAAAATCTGCCCAGTTTTTAAAAACGGGTTTAACAAAATCAACCTCATTAATTAACCTTAATCCCTCTAATTACAAGCCCTAACTTATGTAATCATCATATTATGATTAATACAACATTAATTTACTGTTTTTATATTAAACCCTAATCCTAATCCATCATAAGATGATTAATGAAAACAATAAAACAATTTAATTAAAAGGGTTATGAAGGTTTTTACCTTTAATTCAATGGAAGATGTAAAAACCCAATTTTTTTTGAAGAAACTTAATTCTTCTCCTCTTTTGGTCGACTAAAGCTCCAGGGAATAAAAGAAAATTCCTTTTTTTAGTGTTGGGGTTCCTTATATAGCCAAAACAATCCTTGTCCAACCCAATTACCACTTACCATAAATCTTTTCTTTTTTCCTTTTTTTTTCTCTTCTAAACCGACCTAAACACCATAAAATTCTTTTTTCTCTTTATTTTATTATTAATAAATATCCTATTAATATTACCTTAATTTTCCTTAATTTATTTCAGCTCCTAAAGCCTCCAAATCCTCAAAACCGTAAAACTAGTCAGTTTTTACGCGTTTTACCGTAAAAGTCGTAAAATATACACTTTTAAAAAAAATCTCAAATTTTGAAATAAACTTTATAATTAAGTCCTAAATGACCTAAAACCATCCCGAAAAATATTCATATGGATAATTACCTCACCCGAGACCTCTAAATGCTAAACCGTAAATCCTAAAAAAAATACTACTACTATAATACTTATACGTATACGTAAACACCACAATATCACCATTTTCATTTCATAGTCACCACTTGTGAGCTCATGAACATGAAATAACCGTTCCTCGATTTACTTATGAGTACTCTATACTCATAAACGATAACCACACCAACCTCGTTCACACAAAATAAACACGTAAACACATAATTCAAGTAAGCACACATAAATTAACCTAAAAGTAAGACCAAGTGACAAATCCAAAACCTAGGGTTGTCACATAAACAGATACCAAACCAAAAGAAACAAGAACAACAACAAAGGAAGGGTCAAATCCCTTTGAATCAGTTAACCCAAACACCCCTTTGGAATCTGATTTTGCAATCTTCCAAAGGATTGTTGTGTTTTAACCTATTAAACAAGATCTAATCCACCCTAACAACTGATAATCAACCTCAGAAACACAAATCAAGCCTCAATACACAGATTCACAATAAAACATGCAAAATCACCAAAAATCAAATGAAAATCAGAAAAATGAAAAGGGAGAGGGATGCAAACCTCCAAGAATTACATCCAAGCCTTGGATTGTTTGAGCTGAGGTACTAGCAAAACAAGTACCAGCTTCCTTGTACCTGCTAAGAATTCAAACCACAATGATGAACAAATAAAAAGATATTTCTAATTTTTGAAACACAAGTTTTATTGCTTAAAACCTTGCCTCAAAAACCTTCAAACATGAATAAGGAACTTAGACTTTAATTTATCAGATACCAATCTTTTATAAAACACAAAGGGAAATCATAAATTTTCAGAAAATCCAACTTTTATTTAATAAAAAGGAATTACAAAGATTTAAAGCTAAAATCTGGAACAAGGGACTCTCACAAGTGGAGGTCTCCTTATATAGGCCTAATGGACTATTCTAGAAAGCTGAAAATACATGAAAACCCTAGATGTGAAATCTAAAAATTTCCCTTGAGTGCTTGATGCCGTTTGATGTTGGTGAGCTGTCCAAATGCATCAGAGACGTTCATTTTAGCTTTGGAGTTAAGCTATGAGTCTAAGCTGTTGATTTTGACACGTCAGATTCCTTAGAGAGAAAGTTGTGTTTTCATTGGTGGATGAGGTTGAGTGTGGGGTCACTTGGGTAATGGGATTGAGGGTTTTGTGTGTGGGTTATGTTTCTGGGCGTGTAAATTAAGTGTGGGAATGGGTAATTGCAATTTACCCTTTGTTTAAGTGAGAGGAGTTACTGGGTTCTTGAGGGTAAACAGTAACTCGTTTGATCCGAAATTGGGGGAAAGGTAAGTGTTTGGCGCAAATATTGTTTGAATGTTTCAGTTGTACACATTTGGCCCTTAGTCTTTGGAAAAAAATGAATAACAAGTTTCTTTTTCAAGCAAACCCGTTTTCCTTTGTAAACTAAGTTTCTGATTGCACACATTGGCCACAAAAAGTTTTGGAAAAGGGAATTAGGGCTTTATAAACTTTAGGCTAATTACAATTTCAGTCCTTATGATGTTTTATCCATTTTTAAAGGACTAGAAATGTAATATTCTTGAACTTCAAGGGCTTCTTTGGATCTTGGACTTTATGAAGGACCATTATTGACAATTTAGTATTGTTGAGGGACTAAATTTGTCAATTCTTCAAACTTGGAGGACCTTTTTGTAATTTTGACAAACTTAAGGGACCAAACTTGTAATTATTAATATACAATGGTTTTAAGTGTCATTTCTTCATAATTTGAGGATCAATATTGTACATCTTCAAGTCTTCAAGGGTTAATCTTGGATAAATCATGAACTAGGGCCCGGTTCTTTGTACGGCTTCGTTTCTCGTTTCCGTTTTTCCTTATTTCTTGTGATATTTTGTCTTTTTCATGATATCCATACCTAAAACACACAAGCAAAAAATACAAGCATATATATGGTAATTTATGACATTTTAATGCATTTAAATCCCGAAAAGAACGATGAGATCATGTATAAATGCCATCTCATCACTCCCCCATACTAAGCCATTGTCGTGCCCTCACGTAATGCTAGAATAACGTATCTAAGCATCACCAAAATTCAATTTTATTAACCTTTATTGGAAAGTAAAAGACTTGCAACAATACTACGAAGATGTGTAAAGACATAATGTATGATTTTCATCACGAATGTGACTTTTAGGGTCAATGAATGAAAACAAGTAAATGTCTCATAGAGTAAAATTCGTCATCCTTGATTGTCATACATTCCATGCTAAGTGCAAAAACGAGATCATTGTTGGTACAAGTCACAATGCTAACACTACTCATACGTCCAAATTGTGTAATACTTTTTCTCCCCGCAATCCTAGTTATTATAAAAGGAAATGGGTTACTAGCATTTTTTAACTATTTTTCATGGATCACAAGTGATTCATATTGACTTATTTGAGTATTTATTAGTCCGAAAGCAAAGTAGCACGATTTAATCGATAGTTAGCCGAAGGACAAAATCTTTTAAAACGGCTTCTCGTTTATCTCCTAAAGTTCATATCTTGGCATAACTCATTTCACGATTTGAGACCTCTCTCGGACCGATATTTGGCATGTACTTCATACTTCAAATCTTGGGAAGACGTTCTTGAAATTATGGTCTTCTCTTCATATATTTGGAATTTCTTCACTTGACGTTTTTGAGAGATTCTTCATATTTGGACCACGACTTCATCATTTTTCTTCAATCCTTATTTTGGACTTTGATATACAACGATCCGCCTCCTTTTCGGACTTGGATATATTTATCCTCATACGTTGTTAGGGTCTTTTTGGACCGACTTTCTCCATGATATTTAGGGGAGTAATTGCTTTTTGTCGTGTGTCTCGATCCTTCATATTGATTTAGGAATAATGATACTTCACATCATCTTGGATCTTTAGCAAAAATAGAGCTCCTCATGCCTTGTTAGGGCCTTTTTAGATCTTCACCAATCTTCACGTCCCGCTTCAATAAGTTATGCCTTGGCTATGAACTCTATTCAACCCCGAGCAACTTTTAAATGATCTTAGGCTAGAAGCTAAGTAACCTTTCAAACCGTACGACCTTACTTATTGCAATTATTTTTATTCCTAATGCATTGATCTTATGGGAAGAAAAAGCCACAATTAAAAACATATGAGTTTTTGAAAGAACATTTTCATGTTCTACGTTTAGCATGATCACTTGTCTAACTCTATCACTTCTCGTTGTTCAGTATATAAAGACCTCTAATTAAAAAGACTCGTGAATACTTAGCCATGCAAGTCAAAATTGAGCCAAATTTGGATTAGCTTTCATTAAGACTATATCAAATAAAAGTTTTTGGTTTTCAAGCCACCTATAGGATCTTGCACTTTATTAGACTTTTTCAAGTTTAGAGAATGCATTTTATAGTTCCCTTGATAAGTGACTTTCTAGGATCAATTATAGGAACTTGCGAAAAGTTCTTGTTCTTAACCCGTATGAGCTAAGACTTTCGCGTTTTAAAGTTCCCTATATAAAAGTCTAGCAATACTTGAATTGAGCGGATTAAGGAATGTAAAGGGCTCCAAATCCCCATCAAGTCAAAAATTATCTCTTATTCTACCCATCGGAAAATATACATTCGTGTCTTAAAAACACTTATTTAAACTAAGAAAAAATTTTAAAATTTGGCCATTTTTAGCCTTATTAGCAACAAAACAAAACATTGAAAGCTGGAAAACGTGAGGGCGTAGCAAAGCGAGTATCTATTCACCCCCCATACTAACCTCAATGTTTCGAGTCTAAAGGTGGAACACCCCCATACTAGCGACGAAAAATCGAATGCTTAGGATCTAGCATGGAAAGGGTGATCAGCAATATATCTAAAGCCGTTTATTAAGTATGCTGAAAGATAGTTGTTAGAACAATAAAGGATATGTCATGGATTCGTGAAAAAATTCTTCAAGCAAACGATGGAGGCTCACGTAAACGAACACGAGAGTCTTTAATTATAGATGATGATGATCTAGATAACATAATCACAAACAACCAAAGGACAACGAGTTGGAAGGGCACAAATCCCCTCTCATTAGTTATTAGTAAGCATAAAAGGATAAGCATGGGATCTCCCCCACGAGGCACCTCGTTTTTATTACCGAGTAACGAGCTCGACTCGATCTCCTCAATGCAAATTATCATTGGGGAAGGTGAATTGGTCGAGGTCAACCATTGAAGGAATTTCCCCACCAAAGTAGTGCTTAAGCCTATGTCCATTCACCTTGAAGTTAGGACCATCATATTGAGCTAGCTCAATGGTCCCATATGGAAACACTTGTTTAACGGTGAAAGGACCCGACCAACGAGATCTCAATTTCCTGGAAAATATCTTAAGTCTAGAGTTAAAAAGAACACTTGATCATCAACGTTAAAAACTCGGTTTTTAGTCTTTGCATCATGAAACTTTTTAGTCTTTTCTTTGAAAATCAATGAATTTTCATAAGCATTGTCTCTTAGTTCATCCAATTCAATCAATTGTATTTTCCGGTGATCTCCCGCGATCTTTAAGTAAAAGTTTGCATGCTTAAGGGCCCAATATGCCTTGTGCTCCAATTCAATGGGCAAATGACAATTCTTCCCATAGACTAACTTATAAGGAGTACAACCGATAGGTGTCTTATAAGCGGTCCTAAAGGCCCATAAAGCGTCATCGAGTTTGTCGGACCATGAAGCACGGTTTTCTCCAATCGACCTCTCTAAAATCCTCTTCAAAGCTCGGTTCGAAACCTCGACTTGCCCACTCGTTTGCGGGTGATAAGCCGTAGAAAGACGATGAGTAACTCCATATTTCTTTAAGACCTTCTCGAATTGGTCATTACAAAAATGGGTTCCACGATCGCTTATAATAGCACGAGGGGTTCCGAACCGAGAGAATAATTGCTTAAAAAACTTCACTACCACACGAGCATCATTAGTAGGTAAAGCCTTAGCTTCCACCCACTTAGAAAGGTAGTACACCGCGACGAGGATATACTTGTTACCATGAGACGATGGGAACGGCCCCATAAAGTCTATGCCCCAAATGTCGAAAATCTCACACACTTGAATTATGTTTTGCGGCATTTCATCACGTTGAGACGATTTTCCTTGACGTTGGCATGAATCACACGACTTCACAAGTGCGTGTGCATCAAGATAGATAGAAGGCCAAAATAAGCCGGCATCGAACACTTTCTTAGCCGTGAGATTAGCACCGTGGTGACCACCCGTGGGTCCCTCGTGACAAGCTCTAAGGATATTAGAAGCTTCGGTACCAAAAACACAACGTCGAACGAGTTGATCCGCACAAACCCAAAAGAGATAAGGGTCATCCCAAAAATAGAACTTGACGTCACGAAAGATTTTCGCTTTTGTTGTGTCATCATACCCTTGATTATGAAATTCCCCGCATGGTAATTTGCAATGTCGGCAAACCATGGGTGGTGTCTTTAGAATTCACTACACCGAGAGTCTCGAGAGGAAATGTTTCGGTGATTTCCTTATTCTCGAAAACATCTTTGTGAGGATCTTCTAGACGAGAGAGATGATCGGCCACTAGATTCTCGACTCCTTTTTTGTCAGGCACGGTGACATCAAATTCTTAGAGGAGGAGCATCCAACAAAGCAATCTTGGCTTAGTATCTTGCTTAGCTAAGAGATACCTGATAGCCGAATGGTCGGTATACACGATGCTTTTAGTTAAGACGAGATAAGGTCGGAATTTTTCAAAATCATAGACCACGGCAAGGAATTCCTTTTCCGTTGTGGTGTACTTTAATTGAGCCTCGGTCATCGTCTTACTAGCATAATGGATAGGACGGAAATGCTTTTCATAGCCTTGCCCTAAGACGGCCCCTATAGCATAATCACTTGCATCGCACATGATTTCAAAGGGTAATTCCCAATTAGGAGCAACAAGAATGGGAGCTTCGGTAAGTTTCCTTTTAAGAGTTTCGAAAGCTCTAACACAATCCTCATTGAAATTAAAAGGAGCATCCTTCTCGAGAAGGTGTGTCATAGGTCGAGAGATTTTCTAAAAGTCTTTGATGAAACGACGATAAAAGCCCGCGTGGCCTAGGAAACTCCTAACTCCCTTAACGGTTTTGGGATGAGGTAACTTGGCGATGACGTCTACCTTAGCTTTATCGACCTCAATCCCCGCTTTCGAGACCTTATGTCCTAAGACGATTCCTTGTTTACACATGAAATGACATTTTTCCCAATTAAGCACAAGATTGGTTTCTTCACAACGTTTTAACATTTGCTAGAGATTAGATAAACACGACGTAAACGAATTGCCAAAAACCGAAAAGTCATCCATAAACACTTCCATCGATTTCTCGATCATATCGTGAAAAATGGCCATCAAACACCGTTGAAACGTACCCGGTGCATCACAAAGTCCGAAAGGCATCCTACGATAAGCAAAGTGTTCCATAAGGACACGTAAACGTAGTCTTTTCTTGATCACGAAGGTCGATAGGGATTTGAAAGTAACCGGAAAAACCATCTAAAAAGCAATAGAATACATTTCTCGCTAGTTGCTCCAACATTTGATCCATGAAGGGCAAAGGAAAGTGGTCTTTACGAGTGGCGTCATTTAACTTTCGGTAGTCAATACACACCCTCCAACCGGTCACAACACGAGTGGGAAGTAACTCGTTGTTTTCATTAGGCACAATGGTCATTCCCCCCTTTTTAGGGACACACTGGATTGGGCTCACCCATGGGGTATCGGAGATAGGATAAATCATTCCTACATCAAGGAGTTTCAAAACTTCCTTTTTATTGACATCATGAATTTTGGGGTTTACCCTTCTTTGACTTTAAATTGCGGGTTTGTAGTCCTCCTCCATTAAAATCTTGTGAGTACAAAATTTTGGGTCAATACCCTTAATGTCGGAAATTTTCCACGCAATTGCCCCTTTCTGAGCTTTAAGAACTTTCAAGAGCTCGGTTTTTTCATCATTAACAAGACATCTTGCAATAATAACCGGCAACTGGTCATCACCTTCCAAGAATGCGTATTCAAGGTGAGATGGAAGATCTTTAAATTCAAGGATAGGTGGTTCCTCGATTGAAGATTTTGGCTCAACACTCATAACTTCCATCGGCGGAAAAAATTGTGGAATAGAAGTATCATCACTAATAAACACCTCATCTTCATTGTCGATTTCATTTAAAGTAAAATCACCTCCTTGGAATGGAGTGAGATTTGGTGTAGAATTAGCAAGAATCAGATCCAAAATAGCGGGATTGCCACTTGACGAGCTATCGGAAAAACCTAACACTTCTTGTGAAAACTCATCGCAAACCACATCAACTAAGTCAATGTGATTGATGGTAGCGATTGCATAAACATGGGAAGGTTTTGAGTTTTGAGTAGCTTTTATAACAAGTTCCTCTTCGTTGAATCTCAAAGTGATAGTTCTTGCATGAACGTCGATAAGCGATCTCGAGGTGTCTAAAAATAGACGACCTAAAATTAGAGGAACTTGAGGATCCGCGGGGATGTCAACTACTATAAAATCAACGGGATAGTAGAACTTCCCCACTTTCACGAAAACATCTTCGGCTACTCCACTTGCTAAAATTGTAGAATGATCGGCCATGTTGATAGACATGTTCGAAGGAGTAAGAGCCGGAAGCTAAAGCGATTTCCATATGGAAAATGGCATCAAATTAATGCTCGTACCAAGATCGGCCAAGGCGAGGCATTCTTTCATATCTTGTATGTCACAAGGAATGAGAAACTTTCCGGGGTCACCAACTTTTTCTGGTATGCGGTTAAGATAAACCGAAGAACAATTAGCAAGCTTTAAAAGCTTTTCCTTATCGCTCATCATACTTTTAAAAGTGGAAGCGAAACGAGGCATGTATAACAACGCGTCGGCTAAACTCACATCAAAATGCACTTGTTGAAATATTTCTATAAAAATCTCGATTTGTTGTTTGTTACGTTCTTGCAATTTCTCTTTGTTTCGTCTCGAAGGGTAAGGTAAGGGTGGTGTGGGTTGGACATTAGGCAATGGCCTTGGAATCTTGGTTTCCATGATTGGTATTGGTTCAACCGTAGGTGTGGTATGAGCGGTACTTCGTGGGCTTGTAATATGCTTCTTTTCGACCATCACCTCGGGCTCTTTCTCGATTTCCTTCTCCGTCGAAGTACTTGGACGAGAGATTGGTTCCTTGAAAGTTTTACCACTTCGTGTAGTTATAACCTTCATTTTTCCCTTCAGGTTTGCAATGGTATCACTAGGAAGACCACCCGAGGAAGAGGGGTTTACACATGATTGCTTCAAACATTTTTGCCATTCGGTCCTCAAATTTTGATTGCCTTAAATCCGATTTTAACAATTCTTGCTTAATCTCATGTTGTCCTTGTTCCATCTTTTGTTGATTTTGTTGAAGACGTTGGACATTTCCCTCCATTTTATTAGCATGAGTTTTAAGTTCATTAGCAAGTTCGTTTTTAAGCTCGTTTTTCAACTCGGATCTTAAGCTAATCATCTCACGTTGCATGCTATCAAATTTAGCATCATTTGCTTTAGCATAATCCAAAAATTCTCCTTTAAGATTTTTAGTGTGAGCATTTTGAAAACCTTGTGTAGTGTTTTGAAAATCACGGTTTTGGTTTTGATTAGTGACTTGTCCATTTCCACTTTGATAATTCCCTTTGTTGTAGTTACGTGAATTGCCTTGATAATTACCACCTTGGTTGTTGTTTCGATAGTTATTAGCATTTTGATTTGGTGGAGCTTGATTTTGGTGAGAACCTTGGCCATTTTGGTTATAAGTTCCCGTTGCTACGTAAGCACTCGAAGTGTTACCACCGGCGGTAATGCACTCGGAAAGATCATGAGCTCCACCACAAGACAAACAACTCTTTTCAACCGCTTTAACCGAAGCGGAATTCAAAGCCTCTTGTGCTTTCAAATGAGTCATTAGATTAGCAAATCTATCGAAAAACCGATTTTCCTCATTAGCTTCATCATGTAAGGCATTAATGCTACGAGATGATGACGACGATGACGAACCCATATTGGCAACACTCGATGTGTTACGAGGGCTATAAACCTTAGATCTATTCTCGATAATCTTTAAATCTTCATCGGTCGTTTTGCACAAAAAATTACCACCCGCGGCGGCATTCGAGTAATCTCGTTCATGATCATTAAGCCCATTATAAAAAGTATCAACTTGATGCAATTCCGAAAAATCATGGTGTGGACATTCATGTAACATTTCTTTAAATCGTTCCCATGCCATTGAAAAACTTTCATTATTTTGTTGTACAAATCTTGAAATCTCATTTTTCAAATGTATTGTTTTAGATTGTGGAAAAAATTTGTTCACAAACTTAGAAACGAGATCACCCCATGTCAAAATTGAATTTGGCGGTTCTTTCTCAAGCCAAATTTTAGCGGGTCCATCAAACGAGTATGGAAACAACATCATCTAAATGGCGTCATGTGGAACATCCTTAAACTTTCTAGTAGCGGTGAGACGATTAAAATTCCTTATGTGGTAATGCGGGTTGTCTTTCTCATGACCTCTAAACTTATTAGCTTGCAACATCGACATTAAACCCGTCTTAATCTCGAAATTCTCCGCAAGGATAGCGGGAATCACAATGGCCTCTCCAAAACCCTCGGTGGGTGCTTGAAGCAACTCCATCATAGTACGATTAGCCATGACGACTTCTTGTTCTACAATAGGTTCAACAATTGGAGTTTGTTCTTCAGTCAGCGTCTCTTGATTTTCTTGTTTTTGAAGAGTTTACGAGCTCGTTTTGCTTGATTACGAGTGATCATAAACTTCACGAAGAATGGGAGGTGAGCAAAGAAGATTCTTTTTGGGTGTTTTGTGAATTTTCAATTTTTTTGTGTTTTTGATTGTTTTTAAATTTTTTGGATTTTGGTGTATCTTTGTAGACAACAATCTACCAAATCTCTCCTCGAATCAAACTCTTGATTAAAGAAGCCTCAAAAGAATGAAAACGATCACGTTGAGTGAACGCCTTCGACTGACTTTAGAACTTTGGTGAAAACCAAATTGTTCAAGAGGGTTTAATCACAAAGAAAAACAAGCAAATATATTATAAGTAATAATACTTTGGGCGGAAAAATCCTCGATTAGCCTTCAATCTCAAAATACTCACAAGCAAGCGGGGAAATGAGGCGGCGCGAAGCACTTAAGAGCCTTTTTCCTTAGGGTATATTTTATAATACCCGCCTTATACCCACCTTATAGTTCATATTTTTCAAAATCGAGCTTCACAAAAGTATTTATCTATTTTTGCCTTTTTCTTTTGTTTGAGATTCGAATACAATAATTAGGAGATCAAATCCCAATTAAGGTTGTGTTTTCACAATCTTGGAGATATTTTGTATTGATTGTGATACTTAATACAATACAGTAATAATAATTTCACAAGAAAAACAAAAAAAAACCGATAATACGTATTAGTAGATTTCTACTAATACAAATACTATTTATGGTTAATATTAAAAAAAACAAGACAAATTAATCACGACTCACCTCCCCGGCAGCGGCGCCAAAATGATTGTAGTGTTTTACCACACCTTTAGGAAAAGGAGGTAAATAGGGAAAGTATTAAATACGACGGTTTAGGAAAACCGTGTACAAATGACCCGTATGATTCCAAGTTCGTTTCCCAAGGAGGTATATGTGTGTGAGTAATTCGTAATTGGTTTGAGATTAATATTGGATAGAAGGGGATGAGAAAAGAGAATGACGAAGACGTGAAATTAATTACTACTACGACTAAACGTGAAACCGTAAAAAGTACAAAAATAAAAATTAATTCTAAAAAATCCCAAAAATTTACCAAAAATCAGAATAAATAAACTAAGAGTTTACCAATGATCAAAACTTTTTCAAACCTTTTAATTAATTAATTATTAATTTTTAAATGCTAATTAAAGCCCTAAAAATCATATTAATTATCAAAAAGCCCAAATAAAAATTTTTCAATTGGTAAACCTCTAAAATGACCTAAAAAGATTAAAAACTATTTTTATAAATTTTTAAACTAATAAAAACTATTTAAAATGATTTAAAAACTATTAAAACTTAAAATAATTATAAAAATTAATCTAAATATGATAAAATTAATCTAAGAGTTGCAAAAACCCTATTTTAATGTATTTAAGCTAAGAAAAATATAAAAAGTGCAAAAATGTGAAATTTGAAAAATAATATTAAAAATCTAAAAATTATAAAAAATTATAAAAACTTGCAAACTAGTTTATTTTAACCTAAATAAACAGAAAATGAAAGTGAAATGACCAAAATACCCCTATTGGGCCCTCAAATGGGCCAAAAGCAAATTCAGTCGACCTTAATGGGCTTTTTAGCCCAAAAAGTCAAAATAATCCCAAATGACTTGGAAAAGCCCTATCTGACTAAAAATTCAATTCTAAACACAAAACTCTGAAGGCCCAAAAGCTGAAAATGAGCTTATCACAGCTTAATGAACACACAGCTTATTCTTATTGGGCCAATAAGCCCATTAAGCAATAAGCCAATGCCATAAGCTCTAATTTGACACACAACCTTATTTTAGGATACTAAAGAGATCTGTAAAAAAAATTTTGAAAAAGTACACTCAATAAGCCAGAAATAAGCCAAGTACAAATCCACTAAAAGACAAAATAGTCGGGTTTGAGTTCTAGGGCACCTCAGGACTTGATTCAACTTGCAAAATGTTACAAATGACTTCAATAAGCCAAATCAATCAACCAAAATCCAATAAGCAAAACCAATAATCTGGAATAAGCCAATAAGCACTTATGAAAAAGTTAATTAAGTTGGTTTTCTAGTGAAACCCTAAAGTCAACCCACCAAATGCTCTAGTATGAACAAATGGGTCAAATCATGAGCACATATTACAAAATCAAAGTTGTTGCTGGTTAAAATAAGCTAGAATAGCTTATTGATGAGCTTAACACAAAATTACACTAGCAGTGGCTAGCAGCAGGGGAAAGGAGTTCCCACTGCTTTGACTATTTGACCTGTGATTTGTGAGAGATCCAGTTGGATTCAAATGGAAACAAGGGCACCCTTGTGATCAGTGAATCACAAGGAGTCTATATAACCAAAGAAATCACAAATTGGTTCACTTAATAAGCCCAGAATAAGCAAATAGTCCACAGATATTGCACAGACCTTGAAAATAAGCAGTTATGAACAAATAAGCAGTTTGAGCATGAATAAGCCAACCAAATTGAACCAAATGCATACACAAGCTATAATAAAGTTAACCAAAAGTGATTATCCAAAATCCTTTTGCTGATCTATTTGACCACCAATCCAATTTTAAGCCTTCAAATCTCTTTTCCTCATTAAGTTAACCAAAATTTCACACTTGTTATCCCTAGTCTACCCTTAGATCTAGGTGTCCCCAAAATTTTAGCCAAAATACCCAAGTAAATCTGATTTTATAGCCTTTTGATTGATTTGGTTGTTCAAACCCACAAAACTTGCAGATAAATGTCACTTAGCACCAAGTAAACAGATACCAAACCAAAAGAAACAAGAACAACAACAAAGGAAGGGTCAAATCCCTTTGAATCAGTTAACCCAAACACCCCTTTGGAATCTGATTTTGCAATCTTCCAAAGGATTGTTGTGTTTTAACCTATCAAACAAGATCTAATCCACCCTAACAACTGATAATCAACCTTAGAAACACAAATTAAGCCTCAATACACAGATTCACAATAAAACATGCAAAATCACAAAAAATCAAATGAAAATCAGAAAAATGAAAAGGGAGAGGGATGCAAACCCTCCAAGACTTACATCCAAGCCTTGGATTGTTTGAGCTGAGGTACTAGCAAAACAAGTAAAAGCTTCCTTGTACCTGATAAGAATAACAAACCACAATGATGAACAAATAACAAGATATTTTTGATTTCTGAAACACAAGTTTTATTGCTTAAAACCTTGCCTCAAAAACCTTCAAACATGAATAAGGAACTCAGACTTTAACTTAACAGATACCAAACTTTTATAAAACACAAAGGGAAATTATAAATTTTCAGAAAATCCAACTTTTATTTAATAAAAAGGAATTACAAAGATTTAAAGCTAAAATATGGAACAAGGGACTCTCACAAGTTGAGGTCTCCTTATATAGGCCTAATGGACTATTCTAGAAAGCTGAAAATACATGAAAACCCTAGATGTGAAATCTCAAAATTGCCCTTGAGTGCTTGATGCCGTTTGATGTTGGTGAGCTGTCCAAATGCATCAGAGACGTTCATTTTAGCTTTGGAGTTAAGCTATGAGTCTAACCTGTTGATTTTGACACGTCAGATTCCTTGGAGAGAAAGTTGTGTTTTCATTGGTGGATGAGGTTGAGTGTGGGGTCACTTGGTTAATGGCATTGAGGGTTTTGTGTGTGGGTTATGTTTCTGGGCGTGTGAATCAAGTGTGGGAATGGGTAATTGCAATTTACCCTTTGTTTAAGTGAGAGGAGTTACTGGGTTCTTGAGGGTAAACAGTAACTTGTTTTGATCTGAAATTGGGGGAAAGGTAAGTGTTTGGCGCATATATTGTTTGAATGTTTCAGTTGTACACATTTGGCCCTTAGTCTTTGGAAAACAATGAATAACAAGTTTCTTTTTGAAGCAAACCCGTTTTCCTTTGTAAACTAAGTTTCTGATTTCACACAATGGCCACAAAAAGTTTTGGAAAAGGGAATTAGGGCTTTTTAAACTTTAGGCTAATTACAATTTCAGTCCTTATGACGTTTTATCCATTTTTAAAGGACTAGAAATGCAATATTCTTGAACTTCAAGGGCTTCTTTGGATCTTGGACTTTATGAAGGACCATTATTGACAATTTAGTATTGATGATGGACTAAATTTGTCAATTCTTCTAACTTGGAGGACCTTTTTGTAATTTTGATAAAATTAAGGGACCAAACTTGTAATTATGAATATACAAGGGTTTTAAGTGTCATTTCTTCATAATTTGAGGATCAATCTTGTACATCTTCAAGTCTTCAAGGGTTAATCTTGGATAAATCATGAACTAGGGCCCGGTTCTTTGTACGGTTTCGTTTCTCGTGTCCGTTTTCCTTGTTTCTTGTGATCTTTTGTCTTTTTCACGATATCCATACCAAAAACACACAAGCAAACAAATACAAGCATATATATGGTAATTTATGACATTTTAATGCATTTAAAGCCCTAAAAGAACGATGAGATCATGTATAAATGCCATCTCAACAAACCCTCATAACTAGGTGCAACTAGCATGCATGTATATAGCTCAGGCAATCTAAAATAAACATAACATATACTGAATGTGTTTAAGATACGTAAACTACTAGGAAAAACAGATGGTTGCAAATGGGAAATCCTAATATAGGAAAGAAGTGTCCTTACTGAAGGACGGAATATCCGTACCTTATGTCCAGTAAATGAAGATGAAAACGAATGCGGAAGATCACTCCGACTTCACGATAGCTACATAATTAAAGGGACATGAATAACTGTCTATTTTACTTATACATACTTGTTATTTAGTTTAGTTGACGTGTTCATACTTATTATACTTGTTCTTGTCTTGTTTTATTATTTCATGTTTAATAATGTGTTTCTTAGTGTTTCTTAGTGTTTCTCAGTGTTTCATGTGTTTTAGATTCATGTATTTCAAGTCTTAAGTGTTATAGTACTTGTTATAACATAATGAGTAACTTTCTAAAAATAGTATGTAACTTTTCAAAAATAGCAGGTTTACATATATAGTAACTTTCCAAAAATAGCAAGTTTCATTAAATAGTAAGTTTCCAAAAATAGAAAGTTTACATAATTAGTAAGTTTCCAAAAATAGAAAATTTCCATATTTAGTATGTTTCTATAAATAGCATGTTACCATATTTAGTATATTTCCATAAATAGCATGTTACCATAATTAGTATAATTTCATATTTAACATGTTGTCATAATTAAGGTATTTCCATAATTAATCATAGGCTTATAAAATAATTAAATGATATAACATATAGTTTTAATAAGCTTATAATATGTCATGTATAATTATATTGTAAAGTTTAATAATGATTTAAATACTTAGGCTTAACTTATAATTATTAATTAATAATGATATAACATGTTATCATAAGTTATTATTAATTATTAATGTTTCATGATTAATGTAATTAAACTTTACCTTAAAATGATATAAATTAATTAAGCTAGTTTTAATTAATTTTTATCTACATGAATAATTACTTCAAAAAAATCTACATGAATAATTAAGTAATTAATTATTTATCCTAAGTTTTATTTAAATAAAATGTACTTACATAACCCATGGTTTGGCTCAGGTTCACCCTGGTTAAACCGGGTTCCCTCTGCCGTGCCAACAATATCCACCGAGATCATCCATGGTCTCGGTTCCCACTGACTGCACAAGGTTCCTTACTGTGGGGACCTTGTGGCTTGTGGCTAACCAAAACCAAACATCACCGCACCCTTTAGGGTTGCAGCTGGTGGACAGAAAACGACACCGGGAGTCATGCGACTCTCGGTTGGTGTGCAGACGAACCAAAACAACCCAAATCCCAACATTTTCTTGTTTTAATCTTTACCATAACATGTTTTTAATTATAGATTTCAAGATCCATGAACATATACTCATAATTAAATAAAAAGATTAAAAAGGTTAAGGTTTGATAAATACCAAATGCGTGAATGAATTAGGAATTGAACCACGAACACGAACACGTAATTACCATAGATCAAAGATCAAAAATCACCCCTTGTGTCCTTGTGGTATGCCGCGGATAGAGAGGAGACCAAAGTATGGTTTCTTCAATTTTTCTAAAAAGTGGTATTATGATAATCCCTGGGATAGTTTATTTACAATTTGGATTGTCTAATGGGACGGGCCATGAGGCCCTTGTTCCTTTTGTTTGTCACGGCTACACACAAACCCAAAACCAAAACCATACAATTTTTCATGTTTAATTATTATTCGTGAACGTTCGTGTTTTAAATGTCCTGAATTAAATATTCAACGTAAACATTTATCGTGTATTAATAATATACATAATACTTGTAATTTATGTTCGTGTTTTATGTCTTGTATGATTTAAGTATTTTACGTGAATACTTATCGTGCATTAATATTCATGTTTTCGTACGTAATAATTATAATAATTAATTAATATACGTAACGTTCGTATTAAATATTTATGATTCATGTCTTATATTAATTAATTAAAAAGTTTAAATTCAACCGTACATTCGTGCACTTAATGATCTTAAGGATTTCAAAGCGGGTTTTACAATATTAGTCCTTATGGGTCGTAAATAAGGGAAAGTTACAATATTAGTCCCTAGGGCTTGTTTAAGTTTTGGTAAATTACAAATAGGCCCCCTAGGGTTTCTTTTAGGGCTCGGCTAGTACATAAACACCCCTTTAACATTGATAAAAATACCAAACGCCCCTTTAACTTTGATAAAAATACCAAACGCCCCTTTAACTTTATAAATGTTACAAAAATAGATTGAATATGTTACGGTTTGTACCCTAAGGTTTTATAACCTTGCGAAAACTTTATATAAGTTTTATAAATGTTTATTTATGTCCTATACTTTCACCATAGTTCACTTTTGGCACAAAAGTTACCAAAAAGTATTTTTAGGTCTTAATTGGCTTGGTAAGGCCCATTAAGGGTCCGAATAGTTTTGGGCCAAATTTATACAAGTACTTTACTTATACTAAATAAGCTTGAATTATTCATGGGCTTAATGGGCCTAGTCTATGGCTCAAATTAAATAGGGTCGTGGGTTTTGGACTTAATGTTTTGGGCTTTTGAGTTCATTAAGAGATCTAGGGTTTATCTTCTAGGCTTGTAATAGGATTAGGCTAGTTTAAGATTTCTAGTTTAGGTTAACTTAGGCTTAGGGAGTACTTAAAAAATAGAAAAACTAACATGGTAACACTATATTAAAATCATGTTGTGGGCTTCTATGTCCATTTTAGGGCTTTGATTAATGAATATTACGTATGCATGGAGGTCATATAGTGACAAGTATAGTGTAACTGGATTGCCCCTAACTTGGTTACATGTTTAAGTATAAATGATTCATGAATGAAGTAAAGTGATAATGACAATGGTGACACTTACTTGAAGAGGAAGATGATGAAATAAGGAGGGAAGTGAGCTAGTATTCAACTAGATCTACACAAATAAAGATGTTGTCGTGACTTAGGGTTCCATAGTTTGCCTTGATGTTTAAGATTTGTGGAGTAGGTGTTATTGCTAGTAGTTATTGTTGAAGAGACCAAGATTTGGGTGGAGTAAATGTGGTTTTGGGAGCCTTTTGGTGTGTGTTTAATTCAAGCTGAGAGAGAGTGATGAGAAAATGAGGTTTGAGTTTGTGGTGTGGTGTTTATACATGGTTTAGGGAGAGAGACAGGGAGATCTATGATGTACTTTACATATCTTAGCAAGATTTTGTTATATCTAAGTTGGATTCCTAGTACATAACCTTACATGTTCCAAAGTTGTACACTTGACTCTTGGTGTGTTTGTTAGCCACGACAATGGGGGGGGGGGGGGGTCAAGGGAACACATAGTTTCCAAAAGTACTAAGTATAAATGTTCTATGTTGTACAAGGTTGAAAATTGTATGTGTAGTCATAAGTTTTGGTTTCTAGAAACTCTAAAGTAGTATACATGTGTAACTCAAGTTTGTCTTTAGTGTCTTTTTTGTTGATTCAAGTTTCACAACGACACCCAAATGATCAATTAATCCTAAGGAGTCAATAACAATCACAAAAACACAATCACAAAAACACAATCACAATCAGCCAATGAGTGCAGTTAATTCAAAACATCACCAGATCTAGCCCAGACATGAACAATAAACAGTTCTGAACTTATAAGCTGTTTAAGCAAATTTCAGCCAACCAAATTGCACCAAAAGCATACACAAGCTATAATAAACTCCAATGAACAAGTTTATGCAGGTTACATGCAATGGTATAAGGCCTAAATCAAGATTCAAGCACAATAAGGTTACTGATGAACCCTCACAATCATATTTTTAGTTTTGCTTATATACTTAACCAACAAGCCAAATTCAAACACTCAGATCTATCACATAGGTTGTATTAACAATGATTTAACAACTTTTAGCCCTAAGCATGCATATACTCTAGGTATTACCAAAAATCTTAGGTCAAAATCAGTCAAATCCAATGAGATTTGGCACAATGTTTGATTCAAGGGTTTATGACCAATAGCTTGCAGGTTTTAGTTCTCAACCAAGTAAATAACAGATAACAAGCATAAACAACAACTTTCAAAAACACAATAGCAACTTATGATCTCAAACAGATAATCCCAAACACCCCTTATATTTTTCAAATAAATTTTAAACAAGTATAAGTGTATTCCAAGACTACCCAAGCCCAATCAAACACATAAACAGATGTAATAAGCAGTATTGAACAAGATTAGACCATAAATTCCACAAGAACACAAGCAACACAAATTTCACCAAAAATCAAGATTTTAGGTAGAATGGTGCAAACCTCATGGATGTACATCCACACCTACAAATTTTGAGCTTATGTGCTAGCAAGAACAAGCACAAGCTTCCAAAAACAAGCCTACTAAGATTGAACAAGGTAAGAAGCACAATTATCAAAAACAGAAAAGTGAAAAACTTGATTAATGCAACCTTAGTTCCCCACACATGATTATCTCGAAGTTATAAGCTTCACAACACCTTGATATCACAATATCCGGATGCTATGATCAGCTTTATAGCCCAAGAATTCCAAGGTTTGAACAAGACTTAGCAAAATATCAAGATTTAAGGAAAATATGCAAACATTTGCACACTCCTTGTGAAAACGTTTTGAGATTCAAGTTTTAGCAAATAATAAACATAAACAAGAAGTAAAGATGATTGGCACTTGACTTTTCTTCAAAGATTCAAGCACATTTCATTACTTTGAATATATGATTTACAGAACTTTGAACAAAGGAAAATTCAAGAGCAAACTGAAAAATAATGAGATCTATGCCTTTTATAGGCTACAAGTGACTATTACAAAGCATAAAAACATAACCCTAATTGGTGGTAAAGTCCCAAAAATGCCCCTTGAGTAGCTTGAAGAATCTTGAACATGTGACTGAGAATTGGCGTTTTATAGTTGCTGGCATGTTTGAAATTCATCCAAGGGACCAAAACAAGCTTAAGGAGTAAGTTGGAATATGGGTTGTTGATTTTTTGGCAACTTTTGGCTTTTTCCCCAAAACCGTGTGAGGAGGGTTTATCATGTGACTCATGTGGTGATGTGGCAAAGGGTTTAAGAGTTGGGATGTGTTTAGTGTCACCCTAATCACTATTCTGGAAAAGATTAGAGGCTAATTGTTGGTAATTAACAAATAGCCAATTTGTGTTATGAACATGAAGAACACAGGTTTAATCCATTTTGTTTTTTAAACAAGTGGTAGGCGCCTAAAATAACTAATCAGTTGTGATTAGTTTAATTAGGGTGAGTGGATTGGTGAGGTGGAAGCAGGAAGTGAGCTGATTGGTGGGTTTTGGTGAGTGGGACAGGTGGCAGCAGGGGATTAGTCTAGGTTTGTTTGAGTGTCAGCCACAATAAACCCCCCATCTTTCCCTTTCTTTTCATTTCAAGTTTTATATACAAAAACCTGATTTTCTTCACAATCAAAGTTTCATTTTTCCTATTTTGGCCACAAATACTTTTCCAAAGTATTTTCAGGGGTATTTCTTGCCATTTTATGATTCTTGAAGGGCTGTTTTTGGTATTTTATTCAATGATAATGGTCTTGACTTGTATGGTTGACATTTTGGACGACTGATAATGACAAGAAATCATTTTTGATGGACCATTCTTGCTAAGTCTTCAAAGTCAAGGGTTCTTTTTGCAATTTGACATATTTGAAGGACCAAACTTGTTCTTTCTTGTAATTTGAAGGTCTTCATAGTATGTTTGACTTTGATGAGGACAAATATTGACAATTTAGTTTTGTTGAGGGACTAAAATTACCAATTCTTCAAAGTGGAGGGCCCTTTTTGTAATATTGACAAACTTTAGGGACCAATCTTGTAATTATGAAGATACAAGGGTTTAAATTGTCAATTCTCGAATATTGGAGGAACCTTCTTGCATAATCTTCACATCTTCAAGGGTTTTCTTTGGAAAATCATCATTAGGGCTTGGTTCAATGTGTGGCTTCGTTTCCCGTGTTCGTTTTTGCATGATTCTTGTGATCTTTTGTCATTTTCTCAATATCCGTACCTAAAATACACAAGTAACAAACACAAGCATATATTTGGGTATTTTGATGATATTTTATGCATTTAAAGCCCTTTTTGGACGATGAGACTATGTATAAAAGCAGTCTCATCACTCCCCCATACTAAACCATTATCGTGCCCTCACGCAATGCTAGAATAAAGTATCGTAGCACCTCCAAAATTCATTTTTATTCACTTTCATTGAATGATAAACTAGCTATACTACTTCTATTACTACTACTTGCGTCTTAGACATAATGTATGATTTTCATCGCAAAATGGGACGTTTAGGTTCATAGAACAAGAACACGTGAATGCTTTGTTAGAAATAATTTCATCGTCCTCGATTTTCACCCCAATTCCATGCTAAGCGTGCAACGAGATCATTGTGATTATAAGTTAGTAATGCTAACACTACTCATATGCCCTAATCACGTACTTATCCTCCCATTTTCCTAAGTTGTATCTCTTATATTTTATTTTGTCTTGAATGTTTCATGAGGATACATTGTTTGACTTATGCGATGATAGAGATTTAGGTCTAAAAATAGAGTCCTAACGGTGTAACCAAGACCATCAAATTAATAACCCCTCCTAATAGACAACGATGTCAAAAAATTAAGTCAACAAGAAGGATCGATAAACACGGTTTTATAACGGTTTTGAACATGAGACTTATTACCAAGACTTTTATATGCCCCCTAACGGAAGGGCCTTATTATCATAGGTTTACCTCCATCTTTTATTCAACTTCGCCATGAAGCTTTTATTATGACTTCGGTCTTGCCTTGCCTTTTATTATCCACCTCATCGGTAGTTTTATTAGCCAAAGACGTATATCCTCACGCTAAGGCGAATTTTGGATCTTTAAAGCTTCAAAGATTAAGGCTTGATTCACTTTCAATTTTGCATAGATTTTTCGGCTTTGTGAGCTTCAAATTGTTTGCTTGATTCAGGTGAGCACTTAAAATCTTATTATTGGGTGAAGTTTTCGATTATTCGGGTTGCCAATACTTCAAAACCGTGACGCTGGCGATACCTTAATTTCTTCCCAATTTAATTACATGGAAGCTACTAGAAAAGACTAGAAACCAACAATCAAGACTAAACCGCTAAGTCAATATTTATTAAGCAAAAATTATTTACAACCGAAGGGAGAATAAACAAACAACGAGAACACATGAGTTTTTGAAAGAATACGGGTACTCTACGTTTAACATAGTAACTTATAATTAACTCTATCATTTCTCATCCTCAATTAAGAGACTTAGCCTAATGTAAAGTTAAGGAATCGAAGCAAAATGCTCAACACGCACGATCGAGTCAAAAATTACTCTTATTCTCGCCATCGGAAAACCTACATTCGTGTCTTTAAACACTTATAAAACATGAGAAAAATTATAAAATTTGGCCATTTTAGCCTTATTTTGCAACAAAACGATAAAAAAAAGATAAAGTTTGGAAAGCGTGAAGGTTTGGAAAGGCAAGTATCTATTCACCCCCCATACTAATGTTAAACATTGTCCTCAATGTTTCGAGTCTAGAGGTGCAAACACCCCTATACTAGAGACGTAGTCGAATGCCTATTCTAGCATGGAAAGGGTGTAACCATTAAATTTAAAGTCGTTTATGAGGTGTGCTATAAACCTAAGGTTAGAACATCAAAGGATATATCATGGATATTGAGAAAGTTTTCAAGGCAAACGATCGAGTGCTCCGATAAAATGAACACGAGAGACTCCAATCGTGAAGATCATGATCATCTAAAAACCACAATTCACAAACAACCACAAAACAAAGGTTGGAAGGGCACAAATCCCCACACGTTACTACATTAGAAGCGATAATATGTACATAGGATAAGCATGGGACTCCCCCACGAGGAACCTCGTTTTTGATTACCGAGTCATGAGCTCGACTCGATCCCCTCAATACTACTTATCATTGGGGAAGGTGATTTGGTCGAGGTAGTCCAAGGATGGAACTTCCCCACCTTGAAATTTGGGCCATTATTTTGAGCTAGCTCGATGGTCCCATATGGAAAAACTTGAGTCACGGTGAATGGACTGGACCAACGGGATTTCAACTTACCGAAAAAGATTTTCAAACGAGAGTTAAAAAGCAAAACTTGATCCCCAATGTTAAAAACCCGGTTTTTTATTTTTGAATCATGCAACTTTTTAGTCTTTTCTTTATAAATAAATGAATTTTCATAAGCAATATCCCATAATTCATCCAATTCATTTAATTGCATTTACCGGTGTTTTCCCGCGGTCACCAAGTCATCATTACAAGGCTTTAGGGCCCAATAAGCCTTGTGTTCGAGTTCAATTGGCAAGTGACAATTCTTCCCATACACTAGCTTATAAGGAGTGCACCCGATGGGCGTCTTATGAGCGATCCTAAAGGCCTATAAAGTATCGTCCAACTTATCCGACCAAGATTGTCGGTTTTTCCCAATCGATCTCTCCAAGATCCTCTTCAACGCTCGGTTTGAAACCTCGACTTGCCCACTAGTTTACGGTGATAAGCCGTAGAAAGACGATTTGTAACCCCATATTTCCTTAGGACCCTTTCAAATTGGTCGTTACAAAAATGGGTTCCACGATCGCTTATGATCGCATGAGGGGTTAAAAACCGAGAAAACAAGCTTTTCAAAAACTTGACTACCACACGCGCATCATTGGTGGGCAAAGCCTTAGCCTCCACCCACTTAGATAGGTAGTCAACGGAGACAAGGATGTACTTATTACCACGAGATGATGGGAACGGCCCCATAAAGTCAATGCCCCAAACGTCAAAGATCTCACACACTTGGATGATATTTTGTGGCATTTCATCTTTTTGTGAGGCTTTTCCTTGTCGTTGGCATGAGTCACACGACTTCACAAGCTCATGTGCATCTCGGTAAATAGTAGGCCAAAAGAAACCGACATCAAAGACCTTCTTAGCCGTGAGATTAGCACCATGGTGACCACCCGTGGGTCCCTCGTGACAAGCTCTAAGAATGTAAGAAGCTTCGGTACCAAAGACACAACATCGAATAATTTGATCCGCACAAGTTTGAAAAAAGTAAGGGTCATTCCAAAAGTATACCTTGACGTCACGAAATAATTTTCGTTTTTCTTGAGTCGTCATACCCTTGATGATGAAGTTGCCCGCATGGTAATTTGTGATGTCCGCAAACCATGGGGTGGAACAATCAAGCTTAGAATTCACTACACCAAGTGTTTCGAGAGGAAATGTTTCGGTGATTTCCTTGGGCTCGTAAACACTTTGGTGAGGATATTCCAAACGAGAAAGATGATCGGCCTCTAGATTCTCGGCTCCTTTTTTGTCAACGATTTTGTGATCAAATTCTTGAAGGAGGAGAATCCAACGAAGTAATCTTGGCTTTTCATCTTGTTTAGCCATAAGATACTTGATAGTCGAATGATCCGTATACACTATGCATTTCGTCAAGACGAGATAAGGTCGGAATTTCTCAAACGCATACACCACGGCAAGGAATTCCTTATCCGTTGTAGTGTATTTTAGTTGAGCCTCGGTCATCGTCTTGCTAGCATAGTGAATAGGCAAGAAGTGCTTTTCATGACGTTGCCCCAATACGACCCCAATAGCGTAGTCACTAGCATCACACATGAGCTCAAAGGGGAGGTTCCAATTGGGAGCAACAAGAATGGGAGCTTCGGTAAGTTTCCTCTTAAGGATTTCAAAGGCTCGTACACAATCTTCGTCAAAGACAAAACATGCATCTTTTTCAAGGAGATGTGTAATAGGTCGAGAGATCTTCGAAAAATCCTTCATGAATCGACGATAAAAGCCCGCGTGGCCTAGGAAACTCCTAACTCCCTTAACGGTTTAGGGATGAGGTAATTTAGCGATGACGTCTACCTTAGCTTGATCTACCTCAATCCCCGCTTTCGAAACCTTGTGCGCTAAGACGATTCCACTTTTAACCATAAAATGACATTTTTCCCAATTAAGCACAAGGTTGGTTTCCTCACAACGCTTCAACACTCTCTCAAGATTCGACAAACACGAAGTGAACGAACTACCAAACACGGAAAAGTCATCCATGAAGACATCCATCGTCTTCTCGATTATATCATGAAAAATAGCCATCATGCACCTTTGAAAGGTTCCTGGTGCATTGCAAAGTCCGAATGGCATTCTACGATAGGCAAACGTTCCATATGGACACGTAAACATAGTTTTTTCATGATCACGAGGATCGATGGGGATTTGGAAGTAACCGAAAAAACCATCTAAAAAGCAATAGAAATCATTTCCCGCAAGACGCTCCAACATTTGGTCCATGAAGGGCAAAGGAAAATGGTCTTTTCGAGTGGCTTCATTCAACTTACGATAGTCAATGCACACTCTCCATCCGGTCACGAGTCTAGTGGGAATTAACTCGTTGGCATCGTTTGGCACAACGGTCATTCCTCCCTTTTTAGGGACACAATGAATAGGACTCACCCAAGGGCTATCGTAAATAGGGTAAATCATTCCCGCGTGAAGGAGTTTTAGGACTTCCTTTATGATGACATCGTGAATTTTGGGGTTCACCCTTCTTTGACATTGGATTGCGGGCTTGTAATCCTCCTCCATTAAGATTTTGTGGGTACAAAATTTGGGATCGATCCCCTTAATGTCGGATAACTTTCACGCAATTGCCCCTTTGTGATCCTTTAGAACATCGACAAGTGCGGTTTTTTCATCATCCGAAAGTTCTTTCGCAATAATAACCGGCAACTTGTCGCCCTCCTCCAAAAAGACATATTCGAGATAAGGAGGTAAATCTTTCAACTCGAGGATAGGTGGTTCCTCAATTGAAGATTTGGGCTCGATACTCATAACCTCCTCGGGTGGAGGAAATGGGAAATCGTTTAGAAAATCCTTGATAATCGAGAATCCACATCATTGTCGAGGTCATCGTCACAAGTACGTGGAACATCGAATTCTTCCAACGTAAAACCACCACCTTCAAATGGGGTGAAGGTTGGTGTTGAGTTATCAAGAATGGGATCTAACATAGTGGGATTGCCACTATTTTCATCATCACCAAAACCTAGAACTTCTTGTGAAAATTCCTCGCAAACAACACCGATCATATCAACGAGGTTTATGGTTGCAACGGAATAAACATGAGAAATTTGAGAGTTTTGAGTTGCATTTATAACAAGTTCCTCGTCGTTGAAACGTAAGGTGGTCTTTCTAGCATGCACATCGACTAAAGCCATAGACGTATCTAAAAACGAACGACCTAAAATGAGAGGAACTTGAGGATCCGTGGGAATATCGACAACGATAAAGTCTACCGGATAATAGAACTTTCCCACTTTCACAAAAACGTCTTCCGCCAATCGACATGCGGGAATCGTGGAGTGGTCGGCCAACTCGATAGACATTAGTGAAGGAGTAAGATTAGGAAGATTGAGCGACTTGAAGATTGCAAGTGGCATCAAGTTAATACTAGCACCAAGATCGGCCAAGGCATAGCATTCTTCCATATCTTGGATTGCACAAGGGATCAATAATTTACCGGGATCACCGACTTTTTGAGGTATGCGATTAAGATAAACCGATGAACAACTAGACAATTGTTGCAATTTCTCCTTGTTGTTCAACATACTCTTAAAGTTATTGGCAAATCGAGGCATCATGACCAAAGCATCGTCAAAACTCACATTAAAGTACAAATCACGAAACATTTTCATAAAAAGCTCAAATTGATAAGTAACGCGCTCATGACGTTTCTCCTTTCTAAGTCTCGATGGATAGGGCAAAAGTGGTGTGGGTTGAGGCATAGACATAGCCTTTGGAATCTCGGGTTCTAAATGTGGTAATGGGTCAACCGTAGGTGTGGCATGAGTGGTACTTCGTGGGATTTGGACATGCTCCTTTTTGACCACTACCTCGGGTTCTTCCTCAATTGCATCCTCCGTAGGAGCAATTGGTTGAGGAGTCGGTTCCTTGAGTGTCTTACCACTACGTGTGGTAATCACTTTCATCTCTCCCTTAGGGTTCGATATGGTGTTGCTAGGAAGACTACTCGAAGACGGTTTGCACATAATAGCCTCAAACTTAGATGAAATTTTGTCCTCAAACATGGATTGCCTCTTCTCGACCTTAATCATTTCTTGCTTAATGTCATGTTGCCCTTGTTCCATTTTTTGTTGGTTTTGTTGTAACCTAGTTACATTCCCTTCCATTTTGTTTGTATGGATTTTATGCTCATTTGCTATCTCATTTTTCAACTCTCTCTTCAAGTCGTTCTTAAACTCAGATCTTAGGCTAATGATTTCTCTTTGAATGTTTTCAAACCTAGCATCGTTTCCATTAGCGTATTCAAAAAATTTATTTGGAAGATCTTTCAAAGTTTGCAAACCTTTGTTGTTGTTTTGAATATCACTTTGATTTTTGTTTTAAACTTGAATATTAGCCCCTTGATTCCCATAGTTTCCTTTGTAATTGTTTTTGAAACCAACTTGATTGTTTTGATAGTTGTTGTTAGCATTTTGATTTGAAGCAAAACCCGGTGGAGTCAGTTGATTAGAGCGGGTAACTTGACCGTTTTGGTTGTAAGTTCCCGTGGCCGCGTAGGCACTCGAAGTGTTACCACCGTTGGTAATGCACTCGGAGAAATCATGACCTCCACCACAATACATACATGAAGCCTCAAACGCTTTAGCCGTAGCGGGAGCACTTTGTTCTCCAACTTTGAATTCAATTAAAAGTCCTTTAAGCTTATCAAAGATTTTGTTTTCCATGTTCGCCTAAATTTGGCAAGCATCGATGGTATTAGACAAAGAAGGTGAAGCCGAAGACGAAGCCTTAAGAACACTCGATGTGCTACGAGGACTATACACCTTAGATCTATTCTCAATTATCACCAAAGCTTCCTCAACCGTTTTACACAAAAAATTACCACCTGCGGCGGCATTTAGATAATCCCTTTCATGATCATTAAGTCCATTGTAAAACGTCTCAATTTGATGCAAGTCGGAAAAACCGTGATAAGGACACTCATGTAACATTTCCTTAAACCTATTCCAAGCCGTTGAAAAACTCTCATTAAATTCTTGTGAAAATTTTGAAATCTCGTTTTTCAAATGCATAGTCTTAGAGGGCAGAAAAAATTGGTTTACAAATTTTGAAACGAGATCCTTCCACGTCAATATAGAATTGGGTGGCTCTTTCTCTAACCAAATTTTAGCGGGCCCCGCTAAGGAATACGGAAAAAGCATCATCTTAATCGAGTCATTAACAACATCCTTAAATTTGCAAGTGGCGGTAAGACGATTGAATTGGCGGATATGGTTGTGCGGGTTGTCCTTTTCATCACCACCGAATTTGTTGGTTTGGGTCATCGACAACAAACCCGTTTTCACTTCAAAATTCTCCGCTAGGACAGCGGGAATCACAATAGCCTCTCCATAACCCTCGGTGGGTGCTTGAAGTAACTCCATCATAGTTCGATTCTCCATGGTTGGTTCCTCTCTTACGATAGGTTCGTCAATAGGAGACTCCTCACTAGAAAGATTAGGAGTAGGTGTTAACTCCTTTCGGTTTCTTCGTTTATGTGCACGTCTTTCTTGGTTGCGGGTTTGCATAAACGTCGCGTACAACGAGGGGATGAGCAAAGAAGATTTTTTTTGGTGTTTTGTATTTTTCCAATTTTTTTGTGGTTTTTGATTGTTTTTACTTTTTTGGATTTTTGTGATTGTATTAAGTAGACCAAAATCTACAAATCTCCTCCTTAATCAAATCTCTTGATTAAAGAAGCCTCAAGGAATGAAAACGATCACGTGAAGTGAACGCCTTCGATGACTTTATAACGTTGGTGGAACACCAAACGTTCAAGAGGGTTTAATCAATGAAACCAAGAAAGTATATATGATATTTAGTAATACTTTGGGCGGCAAAACCCTCGATTAGCTTTCAATCTCAAAATACTCAAAAGCAAGCGGGGAAACGAGGCGGCGCGAAGCACTTAAGAGCCTTTTTCCTTACGGTATAATTTATAATACCCGCCTTATACCCACCTTATAGTTTGTATTTTTCAAAATCGAGTTTCACGAAAGTATTTATCTATTTTTTCCTTTTCTTTCTTGTTTGGGATTCGAATAAAATGATTGGGTAATGACCTCCTAAGTCAAGGTTGTGTTTTCACACTTTTTGAGTACTTGTGAATTTATTGTTCTACGTATACAATATATTAATAATATTCACACGAAAAACGAAAAACCGATAATACGTATTAGTAGAGTGCTACTAATACCAATAGATATTATGGCTATATATAAAAAAAACAATTGCCAAATCAAAACACAACACGCCTCTCCGGCAGCGGCACCAAAATTGATGTAGAGTTTTTACCACTCTTTAGGAAAAGAGAGCAAAATAGGGAAAGTATTAAGTGTCGGTTTAGGAAAACCAAGCACTAATGACCAATGTGGTTCAAGTTCGTTTCCCAAGGAGGCAAGTGCGTTGTGTTAAGAGATGATTAATGATGTGATTATGATTATGAGAAAATAAAATAGAAATAAGATAAGAAGAGAATGACGGTTACGATGACGAATTAAACTAAGACGAAATTTTGGATAAATCATGAACTAGGGCCCGGTTCTTTGTACGGCTTCGTTTCTCGTGTCCGTTTTTCCTTGTTTCTTGTGATATTTTGTCTTTTTCACGATATCCATACCTAAAACACACAAGCAAACAAATACAAGCATATATATGGTAATTTATGACATTTTAATGCATTTAAAGCCCGAAAAGAACGATGAGATCATGTATAAATGCCATCTCATCACTCCCCCATACTAAGCCATTTTCGTTCCCTCACGTAATGCTAGAATAACATATCTAAGCATCACCAAAATTCAATTTTATTAACCTTTATTGGAAAGTAAAAGACTTGCAACAATACTACGAAGATGTGTAAAGACATAATGTATGATTTTCATCACGAATGTGACTTTTAGGGTCAATGAATGAAAACAAGTAAATGTCTCATAGAGTAAAATTTGTCATCCTTGATTGTCATACATTCCATGCTAAGTGCAAAAACGAGATCATTGTTGGTACAAGTCACAATGCTAACACTACTCATACGTCCAAATTGTGTAATACTTTTTCTCCCCGCAATCCTAGTTATTATAAAAGGAAATGGGTTACTAGCATTTTTTAACTATTTGTCATGGATCACAAGTGATTCATATTGACTTATTTGAGTATTTATTAGTCCGAAAGCAAAGTAGCACGATTTAATCGATAGTTAGCCGAAGGACAAAATCTTTTAAAACGGCTTCTCGTTTATCTCCTTAAGTTCATATCTTGGCATAACTCGTTTCACGATTTGAGACCTCTCTCGGACCGATATTTGGCATGTACTTCATACTTCAAATCTTGGAAAGACGTTCTTGAAATTATGGTCTTCTCTTCATATATTTGGAATTTCTTCACTTGACGTTTTTGAGAGATTCTTCATATTTGGACCACGACTTCATCATTTTTCTTCAATCTTCATTTTGGACTTTGATATACAACGATCAGCCTCCTTTTCGGACTTGGATATATTTATCCTCATACCTTGTTAGGGTCTTTTTAGACCGACTTTCTCCATGATATTTAGGGGAGTAATTGTTTTTCGTCGTGTGTCTCGATCCTTCATATTGATTTAGGAATAATGATACTTCACATCATTTTGGATCTTTAGCAAAAATAGAGCTCCTCATGCCTTGTTAGGGCCTTTTTAGATCTTCACCAATCTTCACGTCCCGCTTCAATAAGTTATGCCTTGGCTATGAACTCTATTCAACCCCGAGCAACTTTTAAACGATCTTGGGCTAGAAGCTAAGTAACCTTTCAAATCGTACGAGCTTACTTATTGCAATTATTTTTATTCCTAATGCATTGATCTTATGGGAAGAAAAAGCCACAATTAAAAACATATGAGTTTTTGAAAGAACATTTTCATGTTCTACATTTAGCATGATCACTTGTCTAACTCTATCACTTCTCGTTGTTCAGTATATAAAGACCTCTAATTAAAAAGAATCGTGAATACTTAGCCATGCAAGTAAAAAATAAGCCAAATTTGGATTAGCTTTCATTAAGACTATATCAAATCAAAGTTTTTGGTTTTCAAGCCACCTATAGGATCTTTCACTTTCTTAGACTTTTTCAAGTTTAGAGAATGCATTTTATAGTTCCCTTGATAAGTGACTTTCTAGGATCAATTATAGGAACTTGCGAAAAGTTCTTGTTCTTAACCCGTATGAGCTAAGACTTTCGCGTTTTAAAGTACCCTATATAAAAGTCTAGCAATACTTGAATTGAGCGGATTAAGGAATGTAAAGGGCTCCAAATCCCCATCAAGTCAAAAATTATCTCTTATTCTACCCATCGGAAAATATACATTCGTGTCTTAAAAACACTTATTTAAACTAAGAAAATTTTTTAAAATTTGGCCATTTTTAGCCTTATTAGCAACAAAACAAAACATTGAAAGTTGGAAAACGTGAGGGCGTAGCAAAGCGAGTATCTATTCACCCCCCCCCCCCCATACTAAAAGTAAACATTGTCCTCAATGTTTCGAGTCTAAAGGTGGAATACCCCCATACTAGCGACAAAAAATCGAATGCTTAGGATCTAGCATGGAAAGGGTGATCAACAATATATCTAAAGCCGTTTATTAAGTATGCTGAAAGATAATTGTTAGAACAATAAAGGATATGTCATGGATTCGTGAAAAAATTCTTCAAGCAAACGATGGAGGCTCACGTAAACGAACACGAGAGTCTTTAATTATAGATGATGATGATCTAGATAACATAATCACAAACAACCACAGGACAACGAGTTGGAAGGGCACAAATCCCCTCTCATTAGTTATCAGTAAGCATAAAAGGATAAGCATGGGATCTCCCCCACAAGGCACCTCGTTTTTTATTACCGAGTCACGAGCTTGACTCGATCTCCTCAATGCTAATTATCATTGGGGAAGGTGAATTGGTCGAGGTCAACCATTGAAGGAATTTCCCCACCAAAGTAGTGCTTAAGCCTATGTCCATTCACCTTGAAGTTAGGACCATCATATTGAGCTAGCTCGATGGTCCCATATGGAAACACTTGTTTAACGGTGAAAGGACCCGACCAACGAGATTTCAATTTCCCGGAAAATATCTTAAGTCTAGAGTTAAAAAGAACACTTGATCACCAACATTAAAAACCCGGTTTTTAATCATTGCATCATGAAACTTTTTAGTCTTTTCTTTGAAAATCAATGAATTTTCATAAGCATTGTCTCTTAGTTCATCCAATTCAATCAATTGTATTTTCCGGTGATCTCCCGCGGTCTTTAAGTAAAAGTTTGCATGCTTAAGGGCCCAATATGCCTTGTGCTCTAATTCAATGGGCAAATGACGATTCTTCCCATAGACTAACTTATAAGGAGTACAACTGATAGGTGTCTTATAAGCGGTCCTAAAGGCCCATAAAGCGTCATCTAGTTTGTCGGACCATGAAGTACGGTTTTATCCAATCGACCTCTCTAAAATCCTCTTCAAAGCTCGGTTCGAAACCTCGACTTGCCCACTCGTTTGCGGGTGATAAGCCATAGAAAGACGATGAGTAACTCCATATTTCTTTAAGACCTTCTCGAATTGGTCATTACAAAAATTGGTTCCACGATCGCTTATAATAGCACGAGGGGTTCCGCACCGAGAGAATAATTGCTTAAAAAACTTCACTACCACACGAGCATCATTAGTAGGTAAAGCCTTAGCTTCCACCCACTTAGAAAGGTAGTACACCGCGACGAGGATATACTTGTTACCATGAGATGATGGGAACGACCCCATAAAGTCTATGCCCCAAATGTCGAAAATCTCACACACTTGAATTATGTTTTGCGGCATTTCATCACGTTGAGACGATTTTCCTTGACGTTGGCATGAATCACACGACTTCACAAGTGCGTGTGCATCAAGATAGATAGAAGGCCAAAAGAAGCCGGCATCGAACACTTTCTTAGCCGTGAGATTAGCACCGTGGTGACCACCCGTGGGTCCCTCATGACAAGCTCTAAGGATATTAGAAGCTTCGGCACCAAAAACACAACGTCGAACAAGTTGATCCGCACAAACCCAAAAGAGATAAGGGTCATCCCAAAAATAGAACTTGACGTCACGAAAGAATTTTCGCTTTTGTTGTGTCATCATACCCTTGATTATGAAATTCCCCGCATGGTAATTTGCAATGTCAGCAAACCATGGGTGGTGTCTTTAGAATTCACTACACCGAGAGTCTCGAGAGGAAATGTTTCGGTGATTTCCTTGTTCTCGGAAACATCTTTGTGAGGATCTTCTAGACGAGAGAGATGATCGGCTACTAGATTATCGGCTCCTTTTTTGTCAAGCACGGTGACATCAAATTCTTGGAGGAGGAGCATCCAACAAAGCAATCTCGGCTTAGCATCTTGCTTAGCTAAGAGATACCTGATAGCCGAATGGTCGGTATACACGATGCTTTTAGTTAAGACGAGATAAGGTCGGAATTTTTCAAAAGCATAGACCACGGCAAGGAATTCCTTTTCCGTTGTGGTGTACTTTAATTGAGCCTCGGTCATCGTCTTACTAGCATAATGGATAGGACGGAACTGCTTTTCATAGCGTTGCCCTAAGACGGCCCCTATAGCATAATCACTTGCATCGCACATGATTTCAAAGGGTAATTCCCAATTAGGAGCAACAAGAATGGGAGCTTCGATAAGTTTCCTTTTAAGAGTTTCGAAAGCTCTAACACAATCCTCATTGAAATTAAAAGGAGCATCCTTCTCGAGAAGGTGTGTCATAGGTCGAGAGATTTTCGAAAAGTCTTCGATCAAACGACGATAAAAGCCCGTGTGGCCTAGGAAACTCCTAACTCCCTTAACGGTTTTGGGATGAGGTAACTTGGCGATGACGTCTACCTTAGCTTTATCGACCTCAATCCCCGCTTTCGAGACCTTATGTCCTAAGACGATTCCTTGTTTACACATGAAATGACATTTTTCCCAATTAAGCACAAGATTGGTTTCTTCACAACGTTTTAACATTTGCTAGAGATTAGATAAACACGACGTGAACGAATTGCCAAAAACCGAAAAGTCATCCATAAACACTTCCATCGATTTCTCGATCATATCGTGAAAAATGGCCATCATACACCGTTGAAACGTACCCGGTGCATTACAAAGTCCGAAAGGAATCCTACGATAAGCAAACGTTCCATAAGGACACGTAAACGTAGTCTTTTCTTGATCACGAAGGTCGATAGGGATTTGAAAGTAACCGGAAAAAGCATCTAAAAAGCAATAGAATTCACTTCTCGCTAGTTGCTCCAACATTTGATCCATGAAGGGCAAAGGAAAGTGGTCTTTACGAGTGGCGTCATTTAACTTTCGGTAGTCAATACACACCCTCCAACCGGTCACAACACGAGTGGGAATTAACTCGTTGTTTTCATTAGGCACAATGGTCATTCCCCCTTTTTAGGGACACAATGGATTGGGCTCACCCATGGGCTATCGGAGATAGGATAAATCATTCCTACATCAAGGAGTTTCAAAACTTCCTTTTTAATGACATCATGAATTTTGGGGTTTACCCTTCTTTGACTTTGAATTGCGGGTTTGTAGTCCTCCTCCATTAAAATCTTGTGAGTACAAAATTTTTGGTCAATACCCTTAATGTCGGAAATTTTCCACGCAATTGCCCCTTTATGAGCTTTAAGAACTTTCAAGAGCTCGGTTTTTTCATCATTAGCAAGACATCTTGCAATAATAACCGGCAACTGGTCATCACCTTCCAAGAATGCGTATTCAAGGTGAGATGGAAGATCTTTAAATTCAAGGATAGGTGGTTCCTCGATTAAAGATTTTGGCTCAACACTCATAACTTCCATCGGCGGAAGAAATTGTGGAATAGAAGTATCATCACTAATAAACACCTCATCTTCATTGTCGATTTCATTTAAAGTAAAATCACCTCCTTGGAATGGAGTAAGATTTGGTGTAGAATTAGCAAGAATCAGATCCAAAATAGTGGGATTGCCACTTGACGAGCTATCGGAAAAACCTAACACTTCTTGTGAAAACTCATCGCAAACCACATCAACTAAGTCAATGTGATTGCATAAACAATGGAAGGTTTTGAGTTTTGAGTAGCTTTTATAACAAGTTCCTCTTCGTTGAATCTCAAAGTGATAGTTCTTGCATGAACGTCGATAAGCGATCTCGAGGTGTCTAAAAATGGACGACCTAAAATTAGAGGAACTTGAGGATCCGCGGGGATGTCAACTACTATAAAATCAACGGGATAGTAGAACTTCCCCACTTTCACGAAAACATCTTCGGCTACTCCACATGCTAAAATCGTAGAATGATCGGCCATGTTGATAGACATGTTCGAAGGAGTAGGAGCCGGAAGCGAAAGCGATTTCCATATGGAAAATGGCATCAAATTAATGCTCGTACCAAGATCGGCCAAGGCGAGGCATTCTTTCATATCTTGTATGTCACAAGGAATGAGAAACTTTCCGGGGTCACCAACTTTTTCTGGTATGCGGTTAAGATAAACCGAAGAACAATTAGCAAGCTTTAAAAGCTTTTCCTTATCGCTCATCATACTTTTAAAAGTGGAAGCGAAACGAGGCATGTATAACAACGCGTCAGCTAAACTCACATCAAAATGCACTTGTTGAAACATTTTTATAAAAAGCTCGATTTGTTGTTTGTTACGTTCTTGCAATTTCTCTTTGTTTCGTATCGAAGGGTAAGGTAAGGGTGGTGTGGGTTGGACATTAGGCAATGGCCTTGGAATCTTGGTTTCCATGATTGGTATTGGTTCAACCGTAGGTGTGGTATGAGCGGTACTTCGTGGGCTTGTAATATGCTCCTTTTCGACCATCACCTCGGGCTCTTTCTCGATTTCCTTCTCCGTCGAAGTACTTGGACGAGAGATTGGTTCCTTGAAAGTTTTACCACTTCGTGTAGTTATAACCTTCATTTTTCCCTTCAGGTTTGCAAGGTATCACTAGGAAGACCACCCGAGGAAGAGGGTATACACATGATTGCTTCAAACATTTTTGCCATTCGGTCCTCAAATTTTGATTGCCTTAAATCCGCTTTTAACAATTCTTGCTTAATCTCATGTTGTCCTTGTTCCATCTTTTGTTGATTTTGTTGAAGACGTTGGACATTTCCCTCCATTTTATTAGCATGAGTTTTAAGTTCATTAGCAAGTTCGTTTTTAAGCTCGTTTTTCAACTCGGATCTTAAGCTAATCATCTCACGTTGCATGCTATCAAATTTAGCATCATTTGCTTTAGCATAATCCAAAAATTCTACTTTAAGATTTTTAGTGTGAGCATTTTGAAAACCTTGTGTAGTGTTTTGAAAATCACGGTTTTGGTTTTGATTAGTGACTTGTCCATTCCCACTTTGATAATTCCCTTTGTTGTAGTTACGTGAATTGCCTTGATAATTACCACCTTGGTTGTTGTTTCGATAGTTATTAGCATTTTGATTTGGTGGAGCTTGAGTTGGGTGGGAACCTTGGCCGTTTTGGTTATAAGTTCCCGTTGCTACGTAAGTACTCGAAGTGTTACCACCGGCGGTAATGCACTCGGAAAGATCATGAGCTCCACCACAAGACAAAAAACTCTTTTCAACCGCTGTAAACGAAGCGGAATTCAAAGCCTCTTGTGCTTTCCAATGAGTCATAAGATTAGCAAATCTATCGAAAAACCGATTTTACTCATTAGCTTCATCATGTAAGGCATTAATGCTACAAGATGATGACGACGATGACGAACCCATATTGGCAACACTCGGTGTGTTACGAGGGCTATAAACCTTAGATCTATTCTCGATAATCTTTAAAGCTTCATCGGTCGTTTTGCACAAAAAATTACCACCCGCGGCGGCATTCGAGTAATCTTGTTCATGATCATTAAGCCCATTATAAAAAGTATCAACTTGATGCAATTCCGAAAAATCATGGTGTGGACATTCATGTAACATTTCTTTAAATCGTTCCCATGCCATTGAAAAACTTTCATTATTTTGTTGTACAAATCTTGAAATCTCATTTTTCAAATGTATTGTTTTAGATGGTGGAAATTTTTTTTTCACAAACTTAGAAACGAGATCACCCCATGTCAAAATTGAATTTTGCGGTTCTTTCTCAAGCCAAATTATACCCACCTTATAGTTCGTATTTTTCAAAATCGAGCTTCACAATAGTATTTATCTATTTTTGCCTTTTTCTTTTGTTTGAGATTCGAATACAATAATTAGGAGATCAAATCACAATTAAGGTTGTGTTTTCACAATCTTGGAGATATTTTGTATTGATTGTGATACTTAATACAATATAGTAATAATAATTTCACAAGAAAAACAAAAAAAACCGATAATACGTATTAGTAGATTTCTACTAATACAAATACTATTTATGGTTAATATTAAAAAAAACAAGACAAATTAATCACGACACACCTCCCCGGCAGCGGCGCCAAAATGATTGTAGTGTTTTACCACACCTTTAGGAAAAGGAGGTAAATAGGGAAAGTATTAAATACAACGGTTTAGGAAAACCGTGTACAAATGACCCGTACGATTCCAAGTTCGTTTCCCAAGGAGGTATATGTGTGTGAGTAATTCGTAATTGGTTTGAGATTAATATTGGATAGAAGGGGATGAGAAAAGAGAATGACGAAGACGTGAAATTAATTACTACTACGACTAAACGTGAAACCGTAAAAAGTACAAAAATAAAAATTAATTCTAAAAAATCCCAAAAATTTACCAAAAATCAGAATAAATAAACTAAGAGTTTACCAATGATTAAAACTTTTTCAAACCTTTTAATTAATTAATTATTAATTTTTAAATGCTAATTAAAGCCCTAAAAATCAAATTAATTATCAAAAAGCCCAAATAAAAATTTTTCAATTGGTAAACCTCTAAAATGACCTAAAAAGATTAAAAACTATTTTTATAAATTTTTAAACTAATAAAAACTATTTAAAATGATTTAAAAACTATTAAAACTTAAAATAATTGTAAAAATTAATCTAAATATGATAAAATTAATCTAAGAGTTGCAAAAATCCTATTTTAATGTATTTAAGCTAAGAAAAATATAAAAAGTGCAAAAATGTGAAATTTGAAAAATAATAATAGAATAATATTAAAAATCTAAAAATTATAAAAAATTCTAAAAACTTGCAAACTTGTTTATTTTAACCTAAATAAACAGAAAATGAAAGTGAAATGACCAAAATACCCCTATTGGGCCCTCAAATGGGCCAAAAGCAAATTCAGTCAACCTTAATGGGCTTTTTAGCCCAAAAAGTCAAAATAATCCCAAATGACTTGGAAAAGCCCTATCTGACTAAAAATTCAATTCTAAACACAAAACTCTGAAGGCCCAAAAGCTGAAAATGAGCTTATCACAGCTTAATGAACACACAGCTTATTCTTATTGGGCCAATAAGCCCATTAAGCCATAAGCCAATGCCATAAGCTCTAATTTGACACACATCCTTATTTTGGGATACTAAAGAGATCTGTAAAAAGAAATTTTGAAAAAGCACACTCAATAAGCCAGAAATAAGCCAAGTACAAATCCACTAAAAGACAAAATAGTCGGGTTTGAGTTCTAGGGCACCTCAGGACTTGATTCAACTTGCAAAATGTTACAAATGACTTCAATAAGCCAAATCAATCAACCAAAATCCAATAAGCAAAACCAATAAGCTGGAATAAGCCAATAAGCACTTATGAAAAAGTCAATTAAGTTGGTTTTCTAGTCAAACCCTAAAGTCAACCCACCAAATGCTCTAGTATGAACAAATGGGTCAAATAATGAGCACCTATTACAAAATCAAAGTTGTTGCTGGTTAAAATAAGCTAGAATAGCTTATTGATGAGCTGAACACAAAATTACACTAGCAGTGGCTAGCAGCAGGGGAAAGGAGTTCCCACTGCTATGACTATTTGACCTGTGATTTGTGAGAGATCCAGTTGGATTCAAATGGAAACAAGGGCACCCTTATGATCAGTGAATCACAAGGAGTCTATATCAACAAAGAAATCACAAATTGGTTCACTCAATAAGCCCAGAATAAGCAAATAGTCCACAGATATTGCACAGACCTTGAAAATAAGCAGTTATGAACAAATAAGCAGTTTGAGCATGAATAAGCCAGCCAAATTGAACCAAATGCATACACAAGCTATAATAAAGTTAACCAAAAGTGATTATCCAAAATCCTTTTGCTGATCTATTTGACCACCAATCCAATTTTAAGCCTTCAAATCTCTTTTCCTCATTAAGTTAACCAAAATTTCACACTTGTTATCCCTAGTCTACCCTTAGATCTAGGTGTCCCCAAAATTTTAGCCAAAATACCCAAGTAAATCTGATTTTATAGCCTTTTGATTGATTTGGTTGTTCAAACCCACAAAACTTGCAGATAAATGTCACTTAGCACCAAGTAAACAGATACCAAACCAAAAGAAACAAGAACAACAACAAAGGAAGGGTCAAATCCCTTTGAATCAGTTAACCCAAACACCCCTTTGGAATCTGATTTTGCAATCTTCCAAAGGATTGTTGTGTTTTAACCTATCAAACAAGATCTAATCCACCCTAACAACAGATAATCGACCTTAGAAACACAAATTAAGCCTCAATACACAGATTCACAATAAAACATGCAAAATCACCAAAAATCAAATGAAAATCAGAAAAATGAAAAGGGAGAGGGATGCAAACCTCCAAGACTTACATCCATGCCTTGGATTGTTTGAGCTGAGGTACTAGCAAAACAAGTAAAAGCTTCCTTGTACCTGATAAGAATAACAAACCACAATGATGAACAAATAACAAGATATTTCTGATTTTTGAAACACAAGTTTTATTGCTTAAAACCTTGCCTCAAAAACCTTCAAACATGAATAAGGAACTCAGACTTTAACTTAACATATACCAAACTTTTATAAAACACAAAGGGAAATTATAAATTTTCAGAAAATCCAACTTTTATTTAATAAAAAGGAATTACAAAGATTTAAAGCTAAAATATGGAACAAGGGACTCTCATAAGTTGAGGTCTCCTTATATAGGCCTAATGGACTATTCTAGAAAGCTGAAAATACATGAAAACCCTAGATGTGAAATCTCAAAATTGCCCTTGAGTGCTTGATGCCGTTTGATGTTGGTGAGCTATCCAAATGCATCAGAGACGTTCATTTTAGCTTTGGAGTTAAGCTATGAGTCTAACCTGTTGATTTTGACACGTCAGATTCCTTAGAGAGAAAGTTGTGTTTTCATTGGTGGATGAGGTTGAGTGTGGGGTCACTTGGGTAGTGGGATTGAGGGTTTTGTGTGTGGGTTATGTTTCTGGGCGTGTGAATCAAGTGTGGGAATGGGTAATTGCAATTTACCCTTTGTTTAAGTGAGAGGAGTTACTGGGTTCTTGAGGGTAAACAGTAACTCGTTTTGATCTGAAATTGGGGGAAAGGTAAGTGTTTGGCGCATATATTGTTTGAATGTTTCAGTTGTACACATTTGGCCCTTAGTCTTTGGAAAACAATGAATAACAAGTTTCTTTTTGAAGCAAACCCGTTTTCCTTTGTAAACTAAGTTTCTGATTTCACACAATGCCCACAAAAAGTTTTGGAAAAGGGAATTAGGGCTTTTTAAACTTTAGGCTAATTACAATTTCAGTCCTTATGACGTTTTATCCATTTTTAAAGGACTAGAAATGCAATATTCTTGAACTTCAAGGGCTTCTTTGGATCTTGGATTTTATGAAGGACCATTATTGACAATTTAGTATTGATGAGGGACTAAATTTGTCAATTCTTCTAACTTGGAGGACCTTTTTGTAATTTTGACAAACTTAAGGGACCAAACTTGTAATTATGAATATACAAGGGTTTTAAGTGTCATTTCTTCATAATTTGAGGATCAATCTTGTACATCTTCAAGTCTTCAAGGGTTAATCTTGGATAAATCATGAACTAGGGCCCGGTTCTTTGTACGACTTCGTTTCTCGTGTCTGTTTTCCTTGTTTCTTGTGATTTTTTGTCTTTTTCACGATATCCATACCAAAAACACACAAGCAAACAAATACAAGCATATATATGGTAATTTATGACATTTTAATGCATTTAAAGCCCTAAAAGAACGATGAGATCATGTATAAATGCCATCTCATCAAACCCCCATAACTAGGTGCAACTAGCATGCATGTATATAGCTCAGGCAACCTAAAATAAACATAACATATAATGAATGTGTTTAAGACACGTAAACTACTAGGAAAAACAGATGGTTGCAAATGGGAAATCCTAATATAGGAAAGAAGTGTCCTTATTGAAGGACGGAATATCCGTACCTTATTTCCAGTAAATGAAGATGAAAACGAATGCGGAAGATCACTCCGACTTCACGATAGCTACATAATAAAAGGGACATGAATAACTGTATATTTTACTTATACATACTTCTTATTTAGTTTACTTGACGTGTTCATACTTATTATACTTGTTCTTGTCTTGTTTTATTATTTCATGTTTAATAATGTGTTTCTTAGTGTTTCTTAGTGTTTCTCAGTGTTTCATGTGTTTTAGATTCATGTATTTCATGTCTTAAGTGTTATAGTACTTGTTATAACATAATGAGTAACTTTCTAAAAATAGCAGATAACTTTCCAAAAATAGCAGGTTTACATATATAGTAACTTTCCAAAAATAGCAAGTTTCCTTAAATAGTAAGTTTCCAAAAATAGAAAGTTTACATAATTAGTAAGTTTCCAAAAATAGAAATTTTCCATATTTAGTATGTTTCTATAAATAGCATGTTACCGTATTTAGTATATTTCCATAATAGCATGTTACCATAATTAGTATAATTTCATATTTAACATGTTGTCATAATTAAGGTATTTCCATAATTAATCATAGGCTTATAAAATAATTAAATGATATAACATGTAGTTTTAATAAGCTTATAATATGTCATGTATAATTATATTGTAAAGTTTAATAATGATTTAAATACTTAGGCTTAACTTATAATTATTAATTAATAATGATATAACATGTTATCATAAGTTATTATTAATTATTAATGTTTCATGATTAATGTAATTAAACTTTACCTTAAAATGATATAAATTAATTAAGCTAGTTTTAATTAATTTTCATCTACATGAATAATTACTTCAAAACAATCTACATGAATAATTAAGTAATTAATTATTTATCCTAAGTTTTATTTAAATAAAATGTACTTACATAACCCATGGTTTGGCTCAGGTTCACCCTGGTTAAACCGGGTTCCCTCTTCCGTGCCAACAATATCCACCGAGATCATCCATGGTCTCGGTTCCCACTGACTGCACAAGGTTCCTTACTGTGGGGACCTTGTGGCTTGTGGCTGACCAAAACAAAACACCACCGCACCCTTTAGGGTTGCAGCTGGTGGACAGAAAACGACACCGAGAGTCATGCGACTCTCGGTTGGTGTGCAGACGAACCAGAACAACCCAAATCCCAACATTTTCTTGTTTTAATCTTTACCATAACATGTTTTTAATTATAGATTTCAAGATCCATGAACAAATAATCATAATTAAATAAAAAGATTAAAAAGGTTAAGGTTTGATAAATACCAAATGCGTGAATGAATTAGGGATTGAACCACGAACACGAACACGTAATTACCATAGATCAAAGATCAAAAATCACCCCTTGTGTCCTTGTGGTATGCCGCGGATAGGGAGGAGACCAAAGTATGGTTTCTTCAATTTTTCTAAAAAGTGGTATTATGATAATCCCTGGGATAGTTTATTTACATGTTGGATTGTCTAATGGGACGGGCCATGAGGCCCTTGTTCCTTTTGTTTGTCATGGCTACACACAAACCCAAAACCAAAACCATACAATTTTTCATGTTTAATTATTATTCGTGAACGTTCGTGTTTTAAATGTCCTGAATTAAATATTCAACGTAAACATTTATCGTGTATTAATAATATACATAATACTTGTAATTTATGTTCGTGTTTTATGTCTTGTATGATTTAAGTATTTTACGTGAATACTTATCGTTTATTAATATTCATGTTTTCGTACGTAATAATTATAATAATTAATTAATATACGTAACGTTCGTATTAAATATTTATGATTCATGTCTTATATTAATTAATTGAAAAGTTTAAATTCAACCGTACATTCATGTATTTAATGATCTTAAGGATTTCAAAGCGGGTTTTACAATATTAGTCCTTATGGGTCGTAAATAAGGGAAAGTTACAATATTAGTCCCTAGGGCTTGTTTAAGTTTTGGTAAATTACAAATAGGCCCCCTAGGGTTTCTTTTAGGGCTCGGCTAGTACATAAACACCCCTTTAACTTTGATAAAAATACCAAACGCCCCTTTAACTTTGATAAAAATACCAAACGCCCCTTTAACTTTATAAATGTTACAAAAATAGATTTAATATGTTACGGTTTGTACCCTAAGGTTTTATAACCTTGCGAAAACTTTATATAAGTTTTATAAATGTTTATTTATGTCCTATACTTTCACCATAGTTCACTTTTGGCACAAAAGTTACCAAAAAGTATTTTTAGGTCTTAATGGGCTTGGTAAGGCCCATTAAGGGTCCGAATAGTTTTGGGCCAAATTTATACAAGTACTTTACTTATACTAAATAAGCTTGAATTATTCATGGGCCTAATGGGCCTAGTCTATGGCTCAAATTAAATAGGGTCGCGGGTTATGGACTTAATGTTTTGGGCTTTTGAGTTCATTAAGAGATCTAGGGTTTATCTTCTAGGCTTGTAATAGGATTAGGCTAGTTTAAGATTTCTAGTTTCTAGGTTAACTTAGGCTTAGGGAGTACTTAACAAATAGCAAAACTAACATGGTAACACTATATTAAAATCATGTTGTGGGATTCTATGTCCATTTTAGGGCTTTGATTAATGAATATTACGTATGCATGGAGGTCATATAGTGACAAGTATAGTGTAACTGGATTACCCCTAACTTGGTTGAATGAAGTAAAGTGATAATGACAATGGTGACACTTACTTGATGAGGAAGATGATGAAATAAGGAGGGAAGTGAGCTAGTAAACCTTGGTTTCAACTAGATCTACACAAATGAAGATGTTGTCGTGACTTAGGGTTCCATAGTTTGCCTTGATGTTCAAGATTTGTGGAGTAGGTGTTATTGCTAGTAGTTATTGTTGAAGAGACCAAGATTTGGGTAGAGTAAATGTGGTTTTGGGAGCCTTTTGGTGTGTGTTTAATTCAAGCTGAGAGAGAGTGATGAGAAAATGAGGTTTGAGTTTGTGGTGTGGTGTTTATACACGGTTTAGGGAGAGAGACAGGGAGATCTATGATATACTTTACATATCTTAGCAAGATTTTGTTATATCTAAGTTGGATTCCTAGTACATAACCTTAGATGTTCCAAAGTTGTACACTTGACTCTTGGTGTGTTTGTTAGCCACGACAATGGGGGGGGGGGGGGGTCAAGGGAACACATAGTTTCCAAAAGTACTAAGTATAAATGTTCTATGTTGTACAAGGTTGAAAATGGTATGTGTAGTCATAAGTTTTGGTTTCTAGAAACTCTAAAGTAGTATACATGTGTAACTCAAGTTTGTCTTTAGTGTCTTTTTTGTGGATTCAAGTTTCAGAACGGCACCCAAATGATCAATTAATCATAAGGAGTCAATAACAATCACAAAAACACAATCACAATCAGCCAATGAGTGCAGTTAATTCAAAACATCACCAGATCTAGCCCAGACATGAACAATAAACAGTTATGAACTTATAAGCTGTTTAAGCAAATTTCAGCCAACCAAATTGCACCAAAAGCATACACAAGCTATAATAAACTCCAATGAACAAGTTTATACAGGTTACATGCAATGGTGTAAGGCCTAAATCAAGATTCAAGCACAATAAGGTTACTGATGAACCCTAACAATCAGATTTTTAGTTTTGCTGATATACTTAACCAACAAGCCAAATTCAAACACTCAGATCTATCACATAGGTTGTATTAACAATGATTTAACAACTTTTAGCCCTAAGCATGCATATACTCTAGGTATTACCAAAATCTTAGGTCAAAATCAGTCAAATCCAATGAGATTTGGCACAATGTTTGATTCAAGGGTTTATGACCAATAACTTGCAGGTTTTAGTTCTCAACCAAGTAAATATCAGATAACAAGCATAAACAACAACTTTCAAAAACACAATAGCAACTTATGATCTCAAACAGATAATCCCAAACACCCCTTATCTTTTTCAAATCAATTTTAAACAAGTATAAGTGTATTCCAAGACTACCCAAGCCCAATCAAACACATAAACAGATGTAATAAGCAGTATTGAACAAGATTAGACCATAAATTCCACAAGAACACAAGCAACACACAAATTCACCAAAAATCAAGATTTTAAGCAGATTTTAGGTAGAATGGTGCAAACCTCATGGATGTACATCCACACCTACGAATTTTGAGCTTATGTGCTAGCAAGAACAAGCACAAGCTTCCACAAACAAGCCTACTAAGATTGAACAAGGTAAGAAGCACAATTATCAAAAACAGAAAAGTGAAAAACTTGATTAATGCAACCTTAGTTCCCCACACTTGATTATCCCCAAGTTATAAGCTTCACAACACCTTGATATCACAATATCAGGATGCTATGATCAGCTTTATAGCCCAAGAATTCCATGGTTTGAACAAGACTTAGCAAAATATCAAGATTCAAGGAAAATATGCAAACATTTGCACACTCCTTGTGAAAACGTTTTGAGATTCAAGTTTTAGCAAATAATAAACATAAACAAGCAGTAAAGATGATTGACACTTGACTTTTATTCAAAGATTCAAGCACATTTCATTACTTTGAATATATGATTTACAGAACTTTGAACAAAGGAAAATTCAAGAGCAAACTGAAAACTAATGAGTTCTATGCCTTTTATAGGCTACAAGTGACTACTACAAAGCATAAAAACATAACCCTAATTGGTGGTAAAGTCCCAAAAATACCCCTTGAGTAGCTTGAAGAATCTTGAACATGTGACTGAGAATTGGCGTTTTATAGTTGCTGGCATGTTTGAATTTCATCCAAGGGACTAAAACAAGCTTAAGGAGTAAGTTGGAATATGGGTTGTTGATTTTTTGGCAACTTTTGGCTTTTTCCCCAAAACCGTGTGAGGGGGGTTTATCATGTGACTCATGTGGTGATGTGGCAAAGGGTTTAAGAGTTGGGATCCTTTTAGTGTCACCCTAATCACTATTCTGGAAAAGATTATAGGCTAATTGTTGGTAATTAACAAATAGCCAATTTGTGTTATGAACATGAAGAACACAGGTTTAATCCATTTTGTTTTTTAAACAAGTGGTAGGCGCCTAAAATAACTAATCAGTTGTGATTAGTTTAATTAGGGTGAGTGGATTGGTGAGGTGGAAGCAGGAAGTGAGCTGATTGGTGGGTTTTGGTGAGTGGGACAGGTGGCAGCAGGGGATTAGTCTAGGTTTGTTTGAGTGTCGGCCACAATAAACCCCCCATCTTTCCCTTTCTTTTCATTTAAAGTTTTATATACAAAAACCTGATTTTCTTCACAATCAAAGTTTCATTTTTCCTATTTTGGCCACAAATACTTTTCCAAAGTATTTTCAGGGGTATTTCTTGCCGTTTTATGATTCTTGAAGGGCTGTTTTTGGTATTTTCTTCAATGATAATGGTCTTGACTTGTATGGTTGACATTTTGGACGACTGATAATGACAAGAAATTATTTTTGATGGACCATTCTTGCCAAGTCTTCAAAGTCAAGGGTTCTTTTTGTAATCTGACATATTTGAAGGACCAAACTTGTTCTTTCTTGTAATTTGAAGGTCTTCATAGTATGTTTGACTTTGAGGAGGAAAAATATTGACAATTTAGTTTTGTTGAGGGACTAAAATTACCAATTCTTCAAAGTGGAGGGCCCTTTTTGTAATATTGACATACTTTAGGGACCAATCTTGTAATTATGAAGATACAAGGGTTTAAATTGTCAATTCTCGAATATTGGAGGAACCTTCTTGCATAATCTTCACATCTTCAAGGGTTTTCTTTGGAAAATCATCATTAGGGCTTGGTTCAATGTGTGGCTTCGTTTCCCGTGTTCGTTTTTGCATGATTCTTGTGATCTTTTGTCATTTTCTCAATATCCGTACCTAAAAGACACAAGTAACAAACACAAGCATATATTTGGGTATTTTGATGATATTTAATGCATTTAAAGCCCTTTTTGGACGATGAGACTATGTATAAAAGCAGTCTCATCACTCCCCCATACTAAACCATTGTCGTGCCCTCACGCAATGCTAGAATAAAGTATCGTAGCACCTCCAAAATTCATTTTTATTCACTTTTATTGAATGATAAACTAGCTATACTACTTCTATTACTACTACTTGCGTCTTAGACATAATGTATGATTTTCATCGCAAAATGGGACGTTTAAGTTCATAGAACAAGAACACGTGAATGCTTCGTTAGAAATAATTTCATCGTCCTTGATTTTCACCCCAATTCCATGCTAAGCGTGCAACGAGATAATTGTGATTATAAGTTAGTAATGCTAACAATACTCATATGCCCTAATCACGTACTTATCCTCCCGTTTTCCTAAGTTGTATCTCTTATATTTTATTTTGTCTTGAATGTTTCACAAGGATACATTGTTTGACTTATGCGATGATAGAGATTTAGGTCTAAAAATAGAGTCCTAACGGTGTAACCAAGACCATCAAATTAATAACCCCTCCTAATAGACAACGATGTCAAAAAATTAAGTCAACAAGAAGGATCGATAAACACGGTTTTATAACGGTTTTGAACATGAGACTTATTACCAAGACTTTTATATGCCCCCTAACGGAAGGGCCTTATTATCATAGGTTTACCTCCATCTTTTATTCAACTTCGCCATGAAGCTTTTATTATGACTTCGGTCTTGCCTTGCCTTTTATTATCCACCTCATCGGTAGTTTTATTAGCCAAAGACGTATATCCTCACGCTAAGGCGAATTTTGGATCTTTAAAGCTTCAAAGATTAAGGCTTGATTCACTTTCAATTTTGCATAGATTTTTCGGCTTTGTGAGCTTCAAATTGTTTGCTTGATTCAAGTGAGCACTTGAAATCTTATTATTGGGTGAAGTTTTCGATTATTCGGGTTGCCAATACTTCAAAACCGTGACGCTGGCGATACCTTAATTTCTTCCCAATTTAATTACATGGAAGCTACTAGAAAAGACTAGAAACCAACAATCAAGACTAAACCTCTAAGTCAATATTTATTAAGCAAAAATTATTTACAAGCGAAGGGAGAATAAACAAACAACGAGAACACATGAGTTTTTGAAAGAATACGAGTACTCTACGTTTAGCATAGTAACTTATAATTAATTCTATCATTTCTCATCCTCATTTAAGAGACTTAGCCTAATGTAAAGTTAAGGAATCGAACCAAAATGCTCAACACGCACGATCGAGTCAAAAATTACTCTTATTCTCGCCATCGGAAAACCTACATTCGTGTCTTTAAACACTTATAAAACATGAGAAAAAATTTAAAATTTGGCCATTTTTAGCCTTATTTTGCAACAAAACGATAAACAAAAAGATAAACTTTAGAAAGCGTGAAGGTTTGGAAAGGCAAGTATCTATTCACCCCTCATACTAAAGTTAAACATTGTCCTCAATGTTTCGAGTCTAGGGGTGCAAACACCCCCATACTAGAGACGTAGTCGAATGCCTATTCTAGCATGGAAAGGGTGTAACCATTAAATTTAAAGCCGTTGATGAAGTGTGCTATAAACCTAAGGTTAGAACATCAAAGGATATATCATGGATATTAAGAAAGTCTTCAAGGCAAACGATCGAGTGCTCCAATAAAATGAACACGAGAGGCTCCAATCGTGAAGATCATGATCATCTAAAAACCACAATTCACAAACAACCACAAAACAAAGGTTGGAAGGGCACAAATCCCCACACGTTACTACATTAGAAGCGATAATATGTACATAGGATAAGCATGGGACTCCCCCACGAGGCACCTCGTTTTTGATTACCGAGTCATGAGCTCGACTCGATCCCCTCAATACTACTTATCATTGGGGAAGGTGATTTGGTCGAGGTAGTTCAAGGATGGAACTTCCCCACCTTGAAATTGGGGCCATTATTTTGAGCTAGCTCGATGGTCCCATATGGAAAAACTTGAGTCACGGTGAATGGACTGGACCAACGGGATTTCAACTTACCGGAAAAGATTTTCAAACGAGAGTTAAAAAGCAAAACTTGATCCCTAATGTTAAAAACCCGGTTTTTAATTTTTGAATCATGCAACTTTTTAGTCTTTTCTTTATAAATAAATGAATTTTCATAAGCAATATCCCATAATTCATCCAATTCGTTTAATTGCATTTTCTGGTGTTTTCCCGCGGTCACCAAGTCATCATTACAATGCTTTAGGGCCCAATAAGCCTTGTGTTCGAGTTCAATTGGCAAGTGACAATTCTTCCCATACACTAGCTTATAAGGAGTGCACCCGATGGGCGTCTTATGAACGATCCCAAAGGCCTATAAAGCATCGTCCAACTTATCCGACCAAGATTGTCGGTTTTTCCCAATCGATCTCTCCAAGATCCTCTTCAACGCTCGGTTTGAAACCTTGACTTGACCACTAGTTTACGGGTGATAAGCCGTAGAAAGACGATTTGTAACCCCATATTTCCTTAGGACCCTTTCAATTTGGTCGTTACAAAAATGGGTTCCACGATCGCTTATGATCGCATGAGGGGTTAAAAACCGAGAAAACAAGCTTTTCAAAAACTTGACTACCACACGAGCATCATTGGTGGGCAAAGCCTTAGCCTCCACCCACTTAGATAGGTAGTCAACGGAGACAAGGATGTACTTATTACCACAAGATGATGGGAACAGCCCCATAAAGTCAATGCCCCAAACGTTAAAGATCTCACACACTTGGATGATATTTTGTGGCATTTCATCTTTTTGTGAGGCTTTTCCTTGTCGATGGCATGAGTCACACGACTTCACAAGCTCATGTGCATCTCGGTAAATAGTAGGCCAAAAGAAACCGGCATCAAAGACCTTCTTATCCGTGAGATTAGCACCATGGTGACCACCCGTAGGTCCCTCGTGACAAGCTCTTAGAATGTTAGAAGCTTCGGTTCCAAAGACACAACATCGAATAATTTGATCCGCACAAGTTCGAAAAAAGTAAGGGTCATTCCAAAAGTAGAACTTGACGTCACGAAATAATTTTCGTTTTTCTTGAGTCGTCATACCCTTGATGATGAAGTTGCCCGCATGGTAATTTACGATGTCCGCAAACCATGGGGTGGAAGAATCAAGCTTAGAATTCACTACACCAAGTGTTTCGAGAGGAAATGTTTCGGTGATTTCCTTGGGCTCGTAAACACTTTGGTGAGGATATTCCAAACGAGAAAGATGATCGGCCGCTAGATTCTCGGCTCCTTTTTTGTCAACGATTTTGTGATCAGATTCTTGAAGGAGGAGAATCCAACGAAGTAATCTTGGCTTTTCATCTTGTTTAGCCATAAGATACTTGATAGTCGAATGATCCGTATACACTATGCATTTCGTCAAGACGAGATAAGGTCGGAATTTCTCAAACGCATACACCACGCCAAGGAATTCCTTCTCCGTTGTAGTGTATTTTAGTTGAGCCTCGGTCATCGTCTTGCTAGCATAGTGAATAGGCAAGAAGTACTTTTCATGACGTTGCATCAATACGACCCCAATAGCACTAGCATCACACATGAGCTCAAAGGGCAGGTTCCAATTGGGAGCAACAAGAATGGGAGCTTCGGTAAGTTTCCTCTTAAGGATTTCAAAGGCTCGTACACAATCTTCGTCAAAGACAAAACATGCATCTTTTTCAAGGAGATGTGTAATAGGTCGAGAGATCTTCGAAAAATCCTTGATGAATCGATGATAAAAGCCCGCGTGGCCTAGGAAACTCCTAACTCCCTTAACGGTTTAGGGATGAGGTAATTTAGCGATGACGTCTACCTTAGTTTGATCTACGTCAATCCCCGCTTTCGAAACCTTGTGCCCTAAGACGATTCCACTTTTAACCATAAAATGACATTTTTCCCAATTAAGCACAAGGTTGGTTTCCTCACAACGCTTCAACATTCTCTCAAGATTCGACAAACACGAAGTGAACGAACTACCAAACACGGAAAAGTCATCCATGAAGACATCCATCGTCTTCTCGATTATATCATGAAAAATAGCCATCATGCACCTTTGAAAGGTTCCTGGTGCATTGCAAAGTCCGAATGGCATTCTACGATAGGCAAACGTTCCATATGGACACGTAAACGTAGTTTTTTCATGATCACGACGATCAATGGGGATTTGGAAGTAACCGAAAAAACCATCTAAAAAGCAATAGAAATCGTTTCCCCCAAGACGCTCCAACATTTGGTCCATGAAGGGCAAGGGAAAATGGTCTTTTCGAGTGGCTTCATTCAACTTACAATAGTCAATGCACACTCTCCATCCGGTCACGAGTCTAGTGGGAATTAACTCGTTGGCATCGTTTGGCACAACGGTCATTCCTCCCTTTTTAGGGACACAATGAATAGGACTCACCCAAGCGCTATCGTAAACAGGGTAAATCATTCCCGCGTCAAGGAGTTTTAGGACTTCCGTTATGATGACGTCGTGAATTTTGGGGTTCACCCTTCTTTGACATTGGATTGCGGGCTTGTAATCCTCCTCCATTAAGATATTGTGGGTACAAAATTTGGGATCGATCCCCTTAATGTCGGATAACTTTCACGCAATTTCCCCTTTGTGATCCTTTAGAACATCGACAAGTGCGGTTTTTTCATCATCCGAAAGTTCTTTCGCAATAATAACCGGCAACTTGTTGCCCTCCTCCAAAAAGACATATTCGAGATAAGGAGGTAAATCTTTCAACTCGAGGATAGGTGGTTCCTCAATTGAAGATTTGGGCTCGATACTCATAACCTCCTCGGGTGGAGGAAATGGGAAATCGTTCAGAAAATCCTTGATAATCGAGAATCCACATCATTGTCTAGGTCATCGTCACAAGTACGTGGAACATCGAATTCTTCCAACGTAAAACCACCACCTTCAAATGGGGTGAAGGTTGGTGTCGAGTTATCAAGAATGGGATCTAACATAGTGGGATTGCCACTATTTTCATCATCACCAAAACCTAGAACTTCTTGCGAAAATTCCTCGCAAACAACACCGATCATATCAACGAGGTTTATGGTTGCAATGGAATAAACATGAGAAATTTGAGAGTTTTGAGTTGCGTTTATAACAAGTTCCTCGTCGTTGAAACGTAAGGTGATCTTTCTAGCATGCACATCGATTAAAGCCATAGACGTATCTAAAAACGAACGATCTAAAATGAGAGGAACTTGAGGATCCGTGGGAATATCGACAACGATAAAGTCTACCGGATAATAGAACTTTCCCACTTTCACAAAAACGTCTTCCGCCAATTGACATGCGGGAATCGTGGAGTGGTCGGCCAACTCGATAGACATTAGTGAAGGAGTAAGATTAGGAAGATTGAGCGACTTGAAGATTGCAAGTGGCATCAAGTTAATACTAGCACCAAGATCGGCCAAGGCATAACATTATTCCATATCTTGGATTGTACAAGGGATCAAGAATTTACCGGGATCACCGACTTTTTGAGGTATGCGATTAAGATAAACCGATGAACAACTAGACAATTGTTGCAATTTCTCCTTGTTGTTCAACATACTCTTAAAGTTATCGGCAAATCGAGGCATCATGACCAAAGCATCGACGAAACTCACATTAAAGTACAAATCACGAAACATTTTCATAAAAAGCTCAAATTGATAAGTAACTCGCTCATGATGTTTCTCCTTTCTAAGTCTCGATGGATAGGGCAAAGGTGGTGTGGGTTGAGGCATAGACATAGCCTTTGGAATCTCGGGTTCCAAATGTGGTAATGGGTCAACCGTAGGTGTGGCATGAGCGGTACTTCGTGGGATTTGGACATGCTCCTTTTCGACCACCACCTCGGGTTCTTCCTCAATTGCATCCTCCGTAGGAGCAATTGGTTGAGGAGTCGGTTCCTTGAGTGTCTTACCACTACGTGTGGTAATCACTTTCATCTCTCCCTTAGGGTTCGATATGGTGTTGCTAGGAAGACTACTCGAAGACGGTTTGCACATAATAGCCTCAAACATAGATGAAATTTTGTCCTCAAACATGGATTGCCTCTTCTCGGCCTTAATCATTTCTTGCTTAATTTCATGTTGCCCTTGTTCCATTTTTTGTTGGTTTTGTTGTAACCTAGTTACATTCCCTTCCATTTTGTTTGTATGGATTTTATGCTCATTTGCTATCTCATTTTTCAACTCTCTCTTCAAGTCGTTCTTAAACTCAGATCTTAGGCTAATTATTTCTCTTTGAATGTTTTCAAACCTAGCATCGTTTCCATTAGCGTATTCAAAAAATTTATTTGGAAGATCTTTAAAAGTTTGCAAACCTTTGTTGTCGTTTTGAATATCACTTTGATTTTTGTTTTAAACTTGAATATTAGCCACTTGATTCCCATAGTTTCCTTTGTAATTGTTTTTGAAACCAACTTGATTGTTTTGATAGTTGTTGTTAGCGTTTTGATTTGAAGCAAAACCCGGTGGAGTCAGTTGATTAGAGCGGGTAACTTGACCGTTTTGGTTGTAAGTTCCCGTGGCCGCGTAGGTACTCGAAGTGTTACCACCGTTGGTAATGCACTCGGAGAAATCATGACCTCTACCACAATACATACATGAAGCCTCAAACGCTTTAGCCGTAGCGGGAGCACTTTGTTCTCCAACTTTGAATTCAATTAAAAGTCCTTTAAGCTTATCAAAGATTTTGTTTTCCATGTTCGCCTAAATTTGGCAAGCATCGATGGTATTAGACAAAGAAGGTGAAGCCGAAGACGCAGCCTTACGAACACTCGACGTGCTACGAGGACTATACACCTTAGATCTATTCTCAATTATCACCAAAGCTTCCTCAACCGTTTTACACAAAAAATTACCACCTGCGGCGGCATTTAGATAATCCCTTTCATGATCATTAAGTCCATTGTAAAACGTCTCAATTTGATGCAAGTCGGAAAAACCGTGATAAGGACACTCATGTAACATTTCCTTAAACCTATTCCAAGCCGTTAAAAAACTCTCATTAAATTCTTGTGAAAATTTTGAAATCTTGTTTTTCAAATGCGTAGTCTTAGAGGGCAGAAAAAATTGGTTCACAAATTTTGAAACGAGATCCCTCCACGTCAATATAGAATTGGGTGACTCTTTCTCTAACCAAATTTTAGCGGGCCCTGCTAAGGAATACGGAAAAAGCATCATCTTAATCGAGTCATTAGCAACATCCTTAAATTTGCAAGTGGCGGTAAGACGATTGAATTGGCGGATATAGTTGTGCGGGTTGTCCTTTTCATCACCACCGAATTTGTTGTTTTGGGTCATCGACAACAAACCCGTTTTCACTTCAAAATTCTCCGCAAGGATAGCGGGAATAACAATAGCCTCTCCATAACCCTCGGTGGGTGCTTGAAGTAACTCCATCATAGTTCGATTCTCCATGGTTGGTTCCTCTCTTACGATAGGTTCGTCAATAGGAGAATCCTCACTAGAAAGATTAGGAGTAGGTGTTGACTCCTTTCGGTTTCTTCGTTTACGTGCACGTCTTTCTTGGTTGCGGGTTTGCATAAACGTCGCGTACAACGAGGGGATGAGCAAAGAAGATTCTTTTTGGTGTTTTGTATTTTTCCAATTTTTTTGTGGTTTTTGATTGTTTTTACTTTTTTGGATTTTTGTGATTGTATTAATTAGACCAAAATCTACAAATCTCCTCCTTAATCAAATCTCTTGATTAAAGAAGCCTCAAGGAATGAAAACGATCACGTGAAGTGAACGCCTTCAATGACTTTAGAACGTTGGTGGAACACCAAAACGTTCAAGAGGGTTTAATCAATGAAACCAAGAAAGTATATATGATATTTAGTAATACTTTGGGCGGCAAAACCCTCGATTAGCTTTCAATCTCAAAATACTCAAAAGCAAGCGGGGAAATGAGGCGGCGCGAAGCACTTAAGAGCCTTTTTCCTTAGGGTATACATTATAATACCCGCCTTATACCCACCTTATAGTTTGTATTTTTTAAAATCGAGTTTCACGAAAGTATTTATCTATTTTTGCCTTTTCTTTCTTGTTTGAGATTCGAATAAAATGATTGGGTAATAACCTCCCAAGTCAAGGTTGTGTTTTCACACTTTTGGAGTACTTGTGAATTTATTGTTCTACGTATACAATATATTAATAATATTCACACGAAAAACAAAAAACCGATAATACGTATTAGTAGAGTGCTACTAATACCAATAGATATTATGGCTATATATAAAAAACAACAATTGCCAAATCAAAACACAACACGCCTCCCCGGCAGCGGCACCAAAATTGATGTAGAGTTTTTACCACTCTTTAGGAAAAGAGAGCAAAATAGGGAAAGTATTAAGTGTCGGTTTAGGAAAACCAAGCACTAATGACCAATGTGGTTCAAGTTCGTTTCCCAAGGAGGCAAGTGCGTTGTGTTAAGAGATGATTAATGATGTGATTATGATTATGAGAAAAGAAAATAGAAATAAGATAAGAAGAGAATGACAGTTACGATGACGAATTAAACTAAGACGAAATGTCCTACACGTAAAACCGTAAAAAGTAGCAAAATTAAAAATTTACCCTAAAAATTCCTAGAAAATTGCAATAAATCCTAAATAATATAATTAGAGTTTACAAAAAATAAAAAATCACTCAAACCTTTTATTTAATTAAATAATATTTTTTTAATGCTAATTAAAGCCCAAAAAATCAATTTAATTAACAAAAAGCCCAAAATGACAATAAAAATATTCTAAAAATTTTAAAAATCCTAACTTAATGTATTAACCTAAAAAAATATAAAAACTTGAAAAATCTAAATTTTAATTTTTAATAATAAAATAATAATAAAATAATATTAAAAATCCAAAGTTTATGAAAAATTCTAAAAACTTGTAAACTAGTTTAATTTAACCTAATAAATTTAGAAATGAAGTTGAAATTACCTAAATACCCCTAATGGGCCTAGAATGGGCCAAAAGTCCAAACAGTTAGCTTAAATGGGTTGATTAATGCCCAATAAGAAAAATGTTGTCCAAATAAGCCCAAAAACTACTATTTGACTCAAAATTTGATTTTAAAGACAAAACTCTGAAGGCCCAAAAGCTGAAAATGAGTATAAGCTAGCTTATTTCAAAGCAGCTTATTCTTAATGGGCTTTTTGGCCCATTAAGCTATAAGCTGATGCCATAAGCTCAAATTAGACACACAAGCTTCTTTTGAGTTACCTAAGAGTTCTGTAAAAAGAAATTTGAAATAAGCACAATGAATAAGCCTGAAAAAGCAATAAGCTATCTTCACAAAACGACAAAATAGTCGTTTTTGAGTTCTAGGCCACCCCAAGAGCTGATTCAAGTTTCAAAAGCTTTTAAATGACTTAACTAAGCTTAATCAACAAAAAATTTTCAAATAAGCACACTCAATAAGCTGGAATAAGCAAATAAGTACTTAATTAAAAGTCAACTTTATGACTTTTCTAGCAAAAAGTCAAAGCCAAGGTCAGATAAGCTCAAGTTCAATTAAATGGGTCAAATGATGAAGATCTATCACAAAAACTAATTTGTTGCACGTTTAAATAAGCCAATATAGCTTATTAATAAGCTGGATCAAAATTAACACTAGCAGGGGCTAGTTTTGGGTGTTGAGCAGTGGAAACTTTTTCTACTGCTTGACTTTCTTGACTATTTGTCTTTAGTGACTTTTTTGTAGATTCAAGTTTCACAAAGGCACCCAAAGGATCAGTTAATCATAAGGAGTCAATAACAATCACAAAAACACAATCACAATCAGCCAATGAGTGCAGTTAATTCAAAACATCACCAGATCTAGCCCAGACATGAACAATAAGCAGCTATGAACTTATAAGCTGTTTAAGCAAATTTCAGCCAACCAAATTGCACCAAAAGCATACAAAAGCTATAATAAACTCCAATAAACAAGTTTAAACAGGTTACATGCAATGGTATAAGGCCTAAATCAAGATTCAAGCACAATAAGGTTACTGATGAACACTAACAAGAAGATTTTTAGTTTTGCATATATACTAGACCAACAAGCCAAATTCAAACAATCAGATCTATCACATAGGTTGTATTACCAATGATTTAACAACTTTTAGCCCTAAGCATGCATATACTCTAGGTATTACCAAAATCTTAGGTCAAAATCAGTCAAATCCAATGAGATATAGCACAATGTTTGATTCAAGGGTTCAAGGCTAATAACTTGCAGGTTTTAGTTCTCAACCAAGTAAATAACATATAACAAGCATAAACAACAACTTTCAACAACACAATAACAACTTATGATCTTAAACAGATAATCCCAAACACCCCTTATCTTTTTCAAATCAATTTTAAACAAGTATAAGTGTATTCCAAGACTACCCGAGCCCAATCAAACACATAAACAGATGTAATATGCAGTATTGAACAAGATTAGACCATAAATTCCACAAGAACACAAGCAACACACAAATTCACCAAAAATCAAGATTTTAAGCAGATTTAAGATAGAATAGTGCAAACCTCATGGATGTACATCCACACCTACGAATTTTGAGCTTATGTGCTAGCAAGAACAAGCACAAGATTCCACAAACAAGCCTGCTAAGATTGAACAAGGTAAGAAGCACAATTATCAAAAACAGAAAAGTGAAAAACTTGATTAATGCACCCTTAGTTACCCACACTTGATTATCCCCAAGTTATAAGCTTTACAACACCTTGATATCACAATATCAGGATGCTATGATCAGCTTTATAGCCCAAGAATTCCAAGGTATGAACAAGACTTAGCAAAATATCAAGATTCAAGGAAAATATGCAAACTTTTGCACACTCCTTGTGAAAACATTTTGAGATTCAGGTTTTAGCAAACAATAAACATAAACAAGCAGTAAAGATGATTGGCACTTGACTTTTCTTCAAAGATTCAAAGACATTTCATTACTTTGAATATATGATTCACAGAACTTTGAACAAAGGAAAATTCAAGAGCAAACTGAAAACTAATGAGTCCTATGCCTTTTATAGGCTACAAGTGACTACTACAAAGCATAAAAACGTAGCCCTAATTGGTGGTGAAGTCCCAAAAATGCCCCTTGAGTAGCTTGATGAATCTTGAACATGTGACTGAGAATTGGCGTTTTGTAGTTGCTGGCATGTTTGAATTTCATCCAAGGGACCAAAACAAGCTTAAGGAGTAAGCTGGAATATGGGTTGTTGGTTTTCTGGCAACTTTTGGCTTTTTCCGCAAAACCGTGTGAGGAGGGTTTATCATGTGACTCATGTGGTGATGTGGCATAGGGTTTAAGAGTTGGGATGTGTTTAGTGTCACCCTAATCACTATTCTCGAAAAGATTAGAGGCTAATTGTTGGTAATTAACAAATACCCAATTTGTGTTATGAACATGAAGAACACATGTTTAATCCATTTTGTTTTTTTAACAAGTGTTAGGCGCCTAAAATAACTAATCAGTTGTGATTAGTTTAATTAGGGTGAGTGGATTGGTGAGGTGGAAGCAGGGAGTGAGCTAATTGGTGGGTTTTGGTGAGTGGGACAGGTGGCAGCAGGGGATTAGTCTAGGCTTGTTTGAGTGTCGGCCAAAATAAACCCCCCATCTTTCCCTTTCTTTTCATTTCATGTTTTATATACAAAAACCTGATTTTCTTCACAATCAAAGTTTCATTTTTCCTATTTTGGCCACAAATACTTTCCAAAGTATTTTCAGGGGTATTTCTTGCCATTTTATGATTCTTGAAGGGCTGTTTTGGTATTTTCTTCAATGATAATGGTCTTGACTTGTATGTTTGACATTTTGGAGGACTGATAATGACAAGTCATCATTTTTGAGGGACCATTCTTGCTAAGTCTTCAAAGTTAAGGGTTCTTTTTGCAATTTGACATATTTGAAGGACCAAACTTGTTCTTTCTTGTAATTTGAAGGTCTTCATAGTATGTTTGACTTTGAGGAGGACAAATATTGACAATTTAGTTTTGTTGAGGGACTAAAATTGCTAATTCTTCAAAGTAGAGGGCCCTTTTTGTAATATTGACAAACTTTATGGACCAATCTTGTAATTATGAAGATACAAGGGTTTTAAAGTGTCAATTCTCCAATATTGGAGGACCCTTCTTGCATAATCTTCACATCTTCAAGGGTTTTCATTGGAAAATCTTTATTAGGGCTTGGTTCAACGTGCGGATTCGTTTCCCGTGTTCGTTTTTGCATGATTCTTGTGATCTTTTGTCATTTTCTCAATATCCGTACCTAAAATACACAAGTAACAAACACAAGCATATATTTGGGTATTTTGATGATATTTTATGCATTTAAAGCCCTTTTTGGACGATGAGACTATGTATAAAAGCAATCTCATCAACATGATCCAATACGTTGCAAAAAACATTGCATCTCTGGTGCCGCTCATAAAGGCACAAATGAAGTCAAACCCGGCAAGAGACTTGAGGATCAGCTTGGATTTTGATATAGAGCTTAGGGCTCTGTGAGGTCGAAATATAAGAAGGAACTCTGAAAAGAAAGGAGGAAAAGGAGAAGGAAATGGGAGCTAGACATGTCGACATCTCACCCTGACGCGCCACTCATCAAAGGCGCACTATCTCCATATAACTCTGATAGCTCAAGAGGGGAAGATGCTTTTCTCACACCAGCAAACAACAGGTAACATATGAACGTGAAAGAAAATGTTAGGACCTAACCTAAGGGGAACCAACACGTTGGACGAGCCATACCCGCGTCGACAAAGTGTCCTTAAAAGACTAGGGTCATTAGAAAGAAGCCCTTCCCCAGAATCATTCATGTTGGAACGAAGTAAAAGTACCAGAAAAACTCGGCGAGAAACTCTCTCGAGTGAAAATTCATCAGATTCTGATTCCAGCGATCACCATCTACGATGCAGGACGATTGTTTCTTCATCCTCGGAGACCTCCGAATCCTCGGACCACGAAAAGAAACGTTGCAAAATGCCCAAAAGGCCAAGAATGCGCAGCGAGGAAGATTGTTCTCTCCCTTGGCATCGCGATAAAGGGAAACGCGTTTTCGAAACGTATAACCATGTTTAAGGATAACAAGAAGAGACGAATGTCGTCCAACGTCAAGACCTACAACGGAAAAACAGACCCGGACGACCACCTAAAGGTGTTTGAATCCCAAGCAGGGATAGAACAATCTCCAGAAGCAGTGGGGTGCCACATTTTTAACCTCAACCCTAATTCGGAACGCCATAAACTGGTTCGATCGACTCCCACGAAGAAGCATCAGCGGTTTTGAAGAACTAAGTAGAGCATTCAAAAGGAACTATATCCAGCAAAATAAGTGCGACAAGAGTCTTGTCTCACTCGCAAGGGTCAAGCAGAGATACAATGAAAGTTTAGAGGATTTCATGGAACACTTTAAATTCGAGTGAAATTAGATTAAGGAATGCCCAGAGATCCTAAAAATCTTGGGGTTCCTTGCAGGCATTACCAACCCGGATTTAATAAGAAAACTAAACGACAGGATGCCAGAAACTTTTTATGGAGTAATGAAGAAGGTCCGAGCATTTATCCAAGGAGAGGCTGCAACAGCAGACAGTCGACAGACGACCTCAAATTACAAATTCCAAGATCGATCGAAGAAGCAGTCCTACGGCAAGAACACTAGTCGTACCTTGGACTTTCGCAGCACACCAAAACTTGGACGCAACAACAACAACAAGTTCACTCCACTCAAGAAAACGTCTAGGGAAATATTCCTATCTGAAGGCGTAAATTTCCCAAAACCCAATCCGATGACTGGTCCGGTAGACAAGAGGGACAACAGCAAGTACTGTGGGTACCATAATGATAAGTGCCATGCTACTGATGAGTGTATCCAACTGAAAAGGCACATTGAGAGCCTCGTTAGGGACGATAAACTGAATCATCTTATACGGGACTGGAAAAGGGTGTAGATGCAAAGAAAAGTGAAACCAAAAACCAGAAGGAAAAACCCATAACCATTTACATGGTACAAAGGGGCGAGTCACATATGCAGAGAAGAACGATACAAGAATTTAGCATGATAAGGGGATATCGTTTCCTGTTCTTACCGATATGGACTACAAGATAGGATCATTGTCAGTCAGCATCACGTTGGGAAATCACGTCATACATGACATATGTGTTGATGGGGGGTCTGCAGCGAACACGCTAAATGAGCATTGCTTCACATAGTTGCCTATGGAGGTAAAGAATGTGTTAAAGGAAACCCGGTCCGTGCTCACAGGAGTCAATGGTGAAAAAACTCGACCATTAAGGCATCTCTGCAGACAAGTAATGATAGGAAGCGTGGATCATTCGACAACCGTGTGGATGGATTTTATGGTTGTACGGTCCCAATCATCATACAACAGCATCATTAGACAACCAGCACTCTTAACGATGCGCGTCGTACCCTCCACAATCCACAGTATGCTTACATTTCTAGTGTAAAATGAATAGTTAGCATTCGTAACATAGATACAGTCGAAGAGAGCAACATCATATCTACCCAAAGTAGGAAAAAGAAGACTATAAGACAAGATGAACGCAACATAGAATCCAGTTTGTATGCAACAAGAAGAAAGAATAGCCCATAAAGTTACCAGGTAATACCAGCAAAGGATAACATATTCAGAGGTGAGGGATCATCAACAAGTCTCCCATGGGCGTTGCTCTCAGTAGGCTTTACGCACAAAGGAGGGCCATATGCGGGTCTCATCCTCACGAACCATGGAGAGGTACAAACCACTCACGCATTGTGTTTTGAATTCAACGCTACTAGGAGTGAAGCGGACCACGAAGCCCTAATAGCTGGACTAAGGTTAGCATTGAGAAAGGATGTAACCAACTTGGTGGCTTATGTATACAACCCCTTACTGGAAACAAGGGCTGCAGGGTTATGCGAACCTCGGGGAAACACGCTAATCCAGTACACACGAAAGATACGGGCCTTGGCCGAACAATTCATCAACTTTGCTACACGTGAAGTCTCAGAAGAGAGTAGCGCAATGTCAGCCGCCATGGATCGTGTAAAATCCGCTTTTAAAAACCATAAGATCATTAAATGCACGAATTTACGATTTAATTTAAATTTTATAATTAATTAGTTTACGACATGAATCATGAATATTTAATACGAATATTATGTATATTAATTAATTATCATAAGTATTATGTATGTAACATGAATATTAATGCACGATAAGAATGTACGCATAAGATTAAAAGAACATTCAAGAAACTATAACACGATAATAAAACACGAGCACACACGATAATATTTAAACAAGAAAAACAAACATGAAACTTAAGGGGTGTTTGTTGTGTTTTGGCCAAAAGAGAAGGAAAGGGGTTAGACGGGCCACACCTGGCCCATGATATTTTGCTAAACAATTAATAAAACACCAGGGGATTCATAAATCACTTTTACAGAAAAATATCAAAACCCTAGCCTCCTTTTTCTTTGTCTTTGGTCGCGGCACACATCAAGCAACAAGGACGATTCGTTTTGATTTTTGGTACATTAATTATACGGTATAGTGTTCGTGTCTTATACCTTTTCACGCACACGGTATCCTTGATCTCTAATCTTTTTATTTTATTTTTTTATATTGATAGATCGTTTAAAAACAAGTATGAAAACATTTTAAATAAAAAGATTGTTGATACAAAAGTTGGATGGACGGAGCTTGGCCCGAATTAGGCTTAATTCGGGGTCTTGTGGACTCCGGCACTTGCACCAAGTGAAACTTGTTTAAGGACCCTGCGCACTAAAAACGGACACCGTTAGGCTTACCGTGGGTTTTTGACCTACGATTAGACTTCAGCGTGAGAGTAAGTAACCGATTTGAGTATATTAGGGCTTAGGGTATTGTGTGTATCGTACCTTTGTGGAACCGTGGGGGTTCTTTTTATACTCGAGAGAGTCCAGGCTGGGCTCCCTATTCTTACGGCCTAAGGAAGAGATAATGATTCAAAATAGATTGATCCTTATCGCATAACTGAGGTAAGTGTATATCCTCATTCCTTAGGCGAATATAATCATAAGATAGATTATATTCGTGTCTAATCCTGTCGCAGCGCGACGAGGACACGGTTAACCATTGAACTGTATGTGAGATAGCGACTTATCGGGCCTCCTGGGCTGTGCGCACATCGCATAAGCATTAATCCGTTCCTGATTGATACAGGTAGTACCCGTGAGTCGGACTATCCAGCCCGACTAGGGACTATACGTCAGCATGTCCCCCAAGTCTAGTGGTCGCAGGTTCTAATCGCGACTACTAGACTACAATCTTCTAAGTATTAAAAAAATCCATATGCGTATAGACCACACATGAGAAACCAATTCAAACAATCCCGCCAAGAACACATTCATCCCTCCTTTTACCTAACCTCCTTGAAACCCAGGAAAGCGTCTGCCATGTCATAGTTACCTCTTCATCTTCCACCGTTGGATTGAGCAAGTAGGTAACACGTGGCGAAGATCTAAGTATTTGAACAGTAACTTAGGAAGGCTATATATATACCCCTTACGCCCCCCTTTGACTGTTTAATCAATACAAAACTCTCAAACTTCCATTAACGTCTTCCAAAAACTCCATCGTTGCCAGATCTCTTCCAAGGTAACCTTTACGACCACCTTACTTTATACGCGCGACCATGGTTAGACAACTATCTGGTGTCACTTCGATTCTGACTATAGGGAAACTGGACTAGTTCACGACGGAATACTACATACCGAATTATTTGCACCCAGAAATTCCTAACCCCCGGCATAATATAAGTCAGGCGCCCGAGGGAAAAATAGGAGTATACACCCGTTTTTTCGATTACGCTAATCAGCGTATCCCTATGTCGCGCTTCCTTATCAACGTGCTAATGCATTATGAGATTCACATATCTCAGTTATATTGTATAGGGGCAGCCAAAATATCGAATTTCAAAATTAACTGTCATACCCTCGACATAGAACCGACTGTGTATTTATTTCGTGCATTCTACCAACGACAACTAGCCAATGGTTGGGTTTCCTTCGCTAAGCGAAACATGGGGATGCAATGTTATGATGGGAAAATAGATTCCCTAAGGGACTGGAATGACATATTCTTCTAGGTCGACGAAGCTGCCTTCCCCTTTGACTTCCCTTTTTTGACCCCTGGAACGGTGAGGAAGGACCCAACACCTGGCCCTAATTCCTACAATAGTAGGGACGCGAAGACTTTGAATAACAAACGCATTCTCGTGCAACCAAATCCTGAGGCTTTGTTAGTTATTCTTGGCATGAGCCGCGTAGTCATCTGTGGCGCGCAACAGATACCTGTCTTCCGTACCCAGAGTGGCCAGGGTTAATGGTTCTTCCCGCATTCATCATATCCTCCTTTAAGTACCATCTTGTTCGAAAAACTAAAATTTGTTTTCTTGTTTGTCTGTATGTCTGTTATGCAGCACTCGACCTGGTTCGCGGTGCTTTCCCTGAGGATTTAATAGTCTACACCTGCCCCAAGGTTGAAAATAAAGAGACGTTGTAGGAGCGTGCACGCAAGAATACCATGGAGCTGGAGGTTGGGGAGGCTTCTGCAGCGCAAGAGCATGAGGACACCGGTGCAGAGCTGCCATCACCACCACCAGTACAGCAACAACCACCAGCACAACAACAACCACCACCATTTCTCAGCTCCTCACTATCGTCGGATAATTTCACTGAGGATGCTGAGATCGCTGCTCAGCAATTTGAAGAGAAGGAGAACTCTGCTTTGGGGAAGAGGCAAAGGAGCCCCTAGCAGCTTCGCGCAAAGCCGCTCGCACGAGGGCTGGGCCCTCATGGACAGAAGCGTGTGTGACTGAAGAAGAGATTGAGGAGAATGCTGCGAGGACTCCTCTACGTACACCCCTGTCACCATCAACTTAAGGTAAACACTTGTCTTTGTTTTATGACTACCGTCCATATTCCTCCTAATATTTCTCTAATCTCTGCTTTCGTATATCAGTGATGACCATGAAAAGTCTTCTGTGAAGGCTGATGTCACGCCTTCCCCCCAAATGGAGACTTCAACAGCGGGGCGAAGCTCGTTCCCTCAAGACCCCGGTTCGCTCCCGACTGGGAGTTGCCCGTGTCCTCAGAGTTGACCGGTGCGTTTGACTGTTCTAGCTTCTTGGACAACATCGTGCCCCCTGGCCGAGCTGCGATACTGGAAGGGATGAGTGATGTGGTTCTAGCAGACGAAGTTAGTTATTTTTCGTCGCAAAACGTGACATTGATGTCACGCATCAAGAAGAGATTCTTAGAGTTATCTGCCCAAGTCCGGTCCACTAAAGAGAGACTTGGGAAAATTATTGAGGAGAAGTCTCTTGCCCTTGGGGAGATGGAAGAAAAAATCAATCAAGAGGTCGAGAGAGGACGACAAGATGCTTCCCTCATTCATTCCCTAACAGAATAGAAGGATAAGCTAGCCTCCGCACTTGATGATGAGCGCGCCCAGCTCAATCTGCTAAAGGTCTCCAATCAAGAAGCAATGAGGGCCTTTGAGCAGGGAAATAATAATTTTGTGGCGGATGTAGATGCGCTGGGTGCAAGGGTAAAAAGAGATGTGAATGATCTCAGCAGCCAACTAAAGAGATTGAGTATTGAGTTGGATGAAGACTTGTATCCGCGTTTGATGAAGGAGGTAGCCGAGAAGCAATGGCTGGTGCGCCATGGATTGCCTCTAGCCGTCATGGGTGTTTTGGAAGACCCTACTTTACGGACCGCCTTCGCCCAGTCTATTATAGCTGCGGTAAACGAGGGTACCTCCATGTCACACCCCACCATGACGGAATACAGGGCACGACGTATGTATATCATCACAACAATAGCGTGTCTATAGAGATAACTAAATGAATTGGAAATATCATAAATGATGACACAATGTCATGAAGATATCACAAACAATGCAGGCGTCTAAGTAAGTAGGTAACAGGTCTACCTCTTACCAAAGACATACAATTAACAAATAACAAACATATAGGTCTCTACAAAGTATCACTTATTCAAACATAAGTAAAGAGTAAGAGGAAAGGGTGTTCCTCCAATGCAATCCTAAGCCTCCCAGCTAGCCACTCCTATTCTCACGCTTAACCACATTATCACCTGAAAGAGACACTAAAAAACGTCAACATAAAGTTGGTGAGAGTCATAGGTTTAGACTCCAACCCCAAAATAGTTATAAGCTGTGAATAACAACCATCAATAAAAGAACATATGGACAATGTGTTACAATTATGCATTAACAACTACCATTCAAGATTAACCATATAATCACAATTCCAAGGCACCAAGCCTTACCAATAACCACAATTACTAAGGCTCCCATCCTTACCAATAACCATGGTCCTATAGGCGCCCATACACCTATGAACCAATCCCAACACCCCGCCTTGTCAACATCCCCTTGGTACCAAGTCAAACCACAATATCAATCAAGAATCGCATAGTAGTTAGTCACATAAGTGTACACACAAGTCCATCACAAACCATAAAAACATTCACAACATTATTTACAAAACCATACAGTGTCTCTTCCATCCCACTTGGAAGTCAAATCATTTATATCTCATAAAAATATGGGACTATAAAACTCACCTAAACAAGCTTCTCTAAGTACCCGCACTCTAGCAAATCTAAACACACAAACGTATACAATCAAGACATGAACCACATACCAAAATGGCTAATCAATCTATGATGAATATCTAACCTTTTCCTACAACTTAAACCCATTTATATGCTATATGCATCTCATGACACCCCTCTATAAAGCCCTTAACTTAGTTTAGTTCATAACTCGCCCCGTTACCATTTTACCCAAAACAGTCCCGTTTTTCATAACATAAACTATGGGTCAAACACCCCCTTAACCAAATCAACTTCCTTTGTAAAAGAAACCCTATTCCCTTACATGTGTTAGCTAACTCTCCCCTTTGGCCGCAACCTTGAAGACACTGTTAAGACCTCCATATATATATATATATATATATATATATATATATATATATATATATATATATATATATATATATATATATATATATATATATATATATATATATATATATATATATATATATATATATATATATATATATATATATATATATATATATATATATATATATATATATATATATATATATATATATATATATATATATATATATATATATATATATATATATATATATATATATATATATATATACTTTTACCTATACAAAATTTACTGATTTTGTACATATGAAACGTTTGTTATGATTAGAGGGTCTTACCCTAACCCATTTGTTTAGACCTCCTCCAGATATTTTATTTAATATATAATATAAGTCTCGTGTTCGTTTTAAGGTTCCAATATAACCCTAAGTACCCCAGACAATTCAAAACATAAAAAGAAAACAGGCTGATCCAAAAACTGTTTTGACACCCGACTAATGTAACCTGTTTTTGACCCCCTTCCATACCTCCAATTTAGTTCTCGTTTCTTGAATTTGAAATCCAACTCAATTAACTTTCCAGGGACATAAGATTCGAAAATTAAAAGTTTGTAAAACTCTAGATATGATCAAAACAATGACCCAAAAATTCTGCCCAGTTTTTAAAAACAAATTTAACATAATTAACCAAATTAATTACCCTCATCATGTTTAATCATTAACCCTAATTATTCTAATCATGTCTATGTTATTGTAATAACATTAAATTACAGATTTTCTAATAAACATTAACCTAGATCCATCATATAATGATTAAGAAAGAATTAAAAACAATTTAATTAAAAGGGTTTGAAGAGTTTACCTTAGATTTTTGGAAAACAAGATTTTTGATGAAGAACCCTAATTTTTTTCCATGGATTTCGAATCACTCATGATATACAGGGATTTTATGATGTGTTTTTATTAATAAAAAGTTTTTATATATTTTCCTAACAAGTCTTTGGCCCAATACAAAAGCTTGGTTCCCCTTTTTTCCTTTTTTCCCTTTTCTTTTTCTTTCTTCCATCCCAAAACCGACTATACCCCTTTAATTTCGTTTTTTTCTTTTTATTATTAATAATTGTATTAATAATATTACCTTAATTTTCCTTAATTTATTTCAGCTCTTAAAGCCTCCAAAACCTCAAACCCGTAAAACAAGTCAAATTTACGCATATACCGTAAAAGACGTAAAAATATACAGTTTTATAAAAACTCTTGAAATATGAAATAAACTAATTAACTAAGTCCTAAATGACTTAAAACCATCCAAAAAAATACTCCTGTAACTAAATACCTCTTCCGAGACCCCTAAATGCAAAACCCTAAACCGTAAAAATATGATTTTCTATAATACATATACGTATACGTAAAACCACTAAATAACACCATATCATTTCATAGTCACTACCATGTGGGCTCATGAACATGAAATAACCGTTCCTCGATTTACTTATGAGTACCATATACTCATAAACGATATCCAAACCTCACTCCAAACACACAAAATAAACACATAAGCACATAAAAGCACATACTTGCACAAAACACCTTAAACTATAGTCTAAGTGACGAACCCCAAAAACCATGGTTGTCACATCACTCCCTCCTAATAGAAATCTCGTCCCAAGATTTACTCCTTAGGATCAAACACACAAACATCAAATCACATGAGGATACTTGTTCTAAATGAACTCCTCTCATTTCCATGTGTACTTTAGTTCAAGTCTCAAAATACCACATATACAAACCAACAATATTTAAATATTCCTAAAATCTTGACCTCACAGCCAATAAATCTCACAAATGACCCTTTGATAAAACAAAGACTCTTATTAACACAAATCCCAAATAATCGGACATGCAAATATGCATTCTCAAACAACATTTACCAATCTTAATACATGAAATATATCATGTATACCACTCAATTCTCCCAGGTAATTCTATACTCATAAGCTACTGGTCCGATATTTCCAAATATCATAAATGGACCTACAAAACTCTACATCAACTTTTCCATTTTACCAAAACATACCACCCGTTACTATGGGTGACACTTCCTACATAACTTTGTCACTAAACTTTAGTGGTTTCATCCTTTTCAACATAACATATCTTGTTGCTCTCATCTTTTCCCACAAACACCATTTCCACATTAGTAGTCTCTTTCACGAATTTTAGTCCACCATAAGGAAAACTCACCGTATCCTTCCATATAGTGCCTCAAATGGCATTCATCGACTTCTAGTATGATAACTATCATTATATGAAAACTCAGACATTGCTAACGAGTTTCCCACATCCCTCTAAATTAGTCACCCAAGCTCTCAACATGACTCCTATACTTGTAGAAACTTCTCACTTCGTCCATCCTTTTCCAAGTAGCTGGATATACTCATATCCAATCATGTTCATCAACTCCCTTTAGTCCATACCACCAAACTACTTAAAAATTTCAATTTCCTTACAAAAGTGACCTATGACGGTGTTTCACATATTCATTTGTTCATCATAACAAGGCTCTTCCAATCCAAATCAGCTTATGATCTATACATATCACCAAAATGACAGTTATCTCAGTTAGTCTATCAACTGCCGTCCAAATCCATGCTAAAACTACTTCCATTAACTTTGGATAGCTCATTAGTAGCACCTATACACTTCCTTCTCACTTTTCTCCATGAAAGATTTTTTTTTTGATACTCAACACTTTCTTTATACTTACACAATGTCTTACCTCCAACGTCATAGTGCTCCTCATATTGTCTCAGTTAGTCCAAGCCCTTCGTCCCTCATGACACATCACATCTATAACTCCTCATCCATTCGATTATCGATACTAAGCCTTCCAATCAAAAAGTATAGGTCAGTGCCATTTCTTTTTCACACTACAACAATATTAGCATGCTTAGTGCCTTAGTCTACTCATTAGGCTATACCAAAATTTTACCTTCGGTTCCTATCTCGACCTATTTCATTTATGATCCGCATCTATCCAGACTTCCTTCTTTTTCCTCAGCTCATGGCATACATCACGAAGCTGTGCTTCCCGTCTTTCAAGTCATCTATACGTCAAAATTATCCAAGTAGCTTCACTAGTTTTCCTCGCGACCAGTTCTCCTACTCCATCCTAATAGGGACAGACTAGAGTTTTATGTGATCCCATGCGGATCACACTCTCATCTTATACCCATATTAGTTTCCATTTGTCTAAACTAAGCCATATTTTAAATTCTGATTCAAATCTCATACTTCTATTTTGATTACACCCAACATGAGGTACTTTCAATCATCATCTTCTAGGAATACTTGGTCCTCTCCTTCCATGGTTCTACCTAATTCCTACACTATCCCATCCAACCGAAATTCCATACTTTATTCATCAAATCTATGGAAATAGTTAGTGCATTGGATAATGCATAATTGTCTCTTCCAAAGATCTTTCATAACACCTTCACAAACCCACCTCTCTAATCACTTCTCCACGAACTTATTCAACTCAGCTTCACTACTCATCCCTCAATATTGATTGCCACAAAATTCTATCTGCATAGTCACTCGACTCCCCTTGTTATTTCCATGAGTTCTTAATCCCCCATGTTATGTATTCACTTCATCACGATCCACTGGTTCAGCTTTTTGTAGCTCCACTCCGGTAATCGATTTTTCCTTCTTCGTCACGAACCATGCGAAGATTCCCATCATAGTGCTTATCACCTTCCCAGTCCTTGCAACTTTTGTGACTCCTTCGAAATCTCTTGCATCCTTCTAGCAGCCGACACGTATTCCTTTCAGCTCCTTGCTTTACGATTTAGCTCTTCACGCACTCATTCTCGTCTCTATAATGTTACCTAGGAACTTCACACTACCTAGTAGCTTCAAACTTCAACTCATCTACCACAATATTTCTAAAGGTACTTCAACCCCTCAATGGCTCACTCTTCCTTACTTATTGTTACTTCACCATTAATCAGCCTCTTACCAATCATTCTTTCACATCCATGTTTTCCTTCACGTGTCTACTACTACCTTGCCTCCATAACTATACCAATTCCCTTGCGTGTTATTTTCCCCATATTTCCATTAGTAAAAACTTTCTACTCTACCCTCACATCCGCTAGTACTTTCATCAATCTCCTAATGGTACTTCAACCAACTTCTCAAAGCATGACATCTCGTTCCCACGACTAGTCAACTAACTTTACTTACTCCCTTATTCCCGTAACCAATCTAAGTTTCAAAACTACACAAATATTAATCATTCCTTCAACACAACCTTTAAACCAAAATACATCTCTCCATTCTAATATCTATCCATAAGTAATACTACCCAACTCTATCCTCTTATCCTAACGTTTCCACAACCGCATAACTAAATCAACCATGACGTGTACCCAAAAGAATTCCAAACGGTCGCGTCCCATAATAAATATAGTGTAAACCGAAATATCAACCATAACGAACCCTAGCTAAAACAACTGAAAATGAAAGAAGGTAATCTGAAAGATTCAATGGAGTGTGCCAACAACGAAAAATTAGACTCGTCACGATTAGTATTACCAAATTTCAATATCTTAGAAAATTTTAAATTTTCATCTCAATTAGTTACTTCACATTAGGACCATACTTTAATACCAATAAATGAAATCATAGTCATATTTTACCATCTTCGTTACTATCAAAGGGCATAACTCAGTTAGTGTACTAAAACTCACTTTATATATCATCTCCTTTAACAATAAACTCATCTTTTATCTTAATTATTTTACCAAAGGTATCCACTAGTTAGTATAGTATAACGTTATTCTAACCATTATCTTGTTTACTCACATTAAACTCATTTCACTTGTTAATATGAAACCAATACGTGTTTATAAAATATGGTGTTTTTATTCACTTTATTCTATATTATAAATATTTTATATAATTCATTTAGGCTTGTTATAACGAACTATTACACGTTTACAAGGTGTGGTGTTATTATTATCATTATTATAATTAAATCTTCCTTTTTACTATTTCCGTCTATTTAAATACTTCTAAAATTTTAACTCCACTTTTAAGAAAATTATCGTAAAATTTCTTTACCCTTTATATGTACTATCACATGTTACCTAGAAAACTAATCCATTTATTGTCAATATATTTTTTAACTTATTACCAATAAACTTAAAGAAAAGATATATAAGTCATGATATCATACCGTACACTTACAAAGTATTTTCAAAAGCATTTTCCTTTAATTAGCTAGACTCCTTTGCAAGAAAATTTGGTAGTTCTCATCAATTTAAATACATACCCGAATGTAGACACACTTTAAAACATTCAAAACGTCGTTGGAACTCCATCAAACTCCAGCAATAATAAACTATTTAAACACGAGAGAACACTAGGTACGTTCAAGTTTTAATAACTATTGAACGACCGTATATCATAACATAATATCTACTAGTATATATACCTCCGCATATATATATATATATACCTATTAAATCTCCCAAAACATACTCGTTATCATACATGTCAAGTCAATCGATCGCATCATACACTCGTTTTTTCATACGAGTAATCACCATCTCACCATGCCACAACAAGGCATAAAACCCATCACCAAAACCAACCCATATCGTTTGACCCCATAATCACACAACATGACTATAACCCAAAACATATAACACAAAAACCATAGCCATATCACAGGCAACCATTACATAAACCCTTATTGTACAAATACCCAAAATACAGATCTCATCATATACAAGCATGTACTAACCCCTTTTTCATGCAACCATACTTGGAAGTCCATCGGTGTTGTGGCACGTATATAATTACGTAGGCCTCCATAGTTATATATGTCCCCTTTCACCCATGTACTCCATTCTATGACGACACATATAAGAAATTAGTACTACACGGAACACATATATCTACCACATATATACCACATAAAATACACTCTATATATAAACCGTATAGGTAAAATAAGAACATCTCATACGTCAACCCTAACTTCATTCATAACTCGAGGCTCAATCGCCAAATCAAATCAATAACAATAAAATATCCAACATTAAAAAAAATGACCATAACCGTTAAGGCGGAAATTCGAATCTACTACTAGTCGCAGACTCAACATCGGTACTATCTTAATATTACCTAGCGCACCTCTTCTTCTACACGACATGGGTAACACTAAATAGATTCCTACACTTCCGGTTCAAACGTTGCATCAATAGAAAATAAATGAATGTACTTACATATATTATATCTCAATAAGTAAGTATGAAAGTAAATAAATATCCAAAACGAAATTAACACTTAAGCACTCCATATACTATAATGCACACATACCCCTATGACACCTACATGCATGGACCCTTAAGCTATAGACTAGGCTATTAGACTAGGCAACCTAATTCTCTATAACCATTGGGGCGCGACGTATGGATATCATCACAACAATAGCGTGTCTATAGAGATAACTAAATGAATTGAAATATCATAAATGATGACACAATGTCATGAAGATATCACAAACAATACAGGCGTCTAGGTAAGTAGGTAACATGTCTACCTCTTACCAAAGACATACAATTAACAAATAACAAACATATAGGTGTCTACAAAGTATCACTTATTCAAACATAAGTAAAGACTAAGAGGAAAGGGGGTTCCTCCAATGCAATCCTAAGCCTCCCAGCTAGCCACTCCTATTCTCACGCTTAACCACATTATCACCTGAAAGAGATACTAAAACACGTCAACATAAAGTTGGGGAGAGTCATAGGTTTAGGCTCTAACCCCAAAATAGTTATAAGCTGTGAATAACAACCATCAATAAAAGAACATATGGACAATGTGTTACAATTATGCATTAACATTTACCATTCAAGATTAACCATACAATCATAATTCCAAGGCACCAAGCCTTACCAATAACCACAATTTTCAAGGCTCCCAGCCTTACCAATAACCATGGTCCCATAGGCGCCCATACACCTATGAACAAATCCCAAGGCCCCGCCTAGTCAACATCCCCTTGGTACCAAGTCAAACCACAATAACAATCAAGAATCGCATAGCAGTTAGTCACATAAGTGTACACACAAGTCCATCAGAAACCATAAAACATTCACAACATTATTTACAAAACCATACAGTGTCTCTTCCATCCCATCTGGAAGTCAAATCATTTATAGCTCATAAAAACATGGGACTATGAAACTCACCTGAACAAGCTTCTCCAAGTACCCGCACTCTAGCAAAATCTAAACACACAAATGTATACAATCAAGACATGAACCACATACCAAAATGGCTCATCAATCTATGATGGATATCTAACCTTGTCCTACAACCTAACCCTATTTATATGCCATATGCATCTCATGACACCCCTCTATAAAGCCCTTAACTTAGTTTAGTTCATAACTCGCCCCGTTAACATTTAACCCAAAACAGTCCCGTTTTTCATACCTTAAACTATGGGTCTAACACCCCCTTAACCAAATCAACTTCCTCTGTAAAAGAAACCCTATGCCCTTACATGTGTTAGCTAACTCTCCTTTTTAGCCACAACCTTGAAGACACTGTTAAGGCCTCTCTCTCTCTCTCTCTCTCTCTCTCTCTCTCTCTCTCTCTCTCTCTCTCTATATATATATATATATATATATATATATATATATATATATATATATATATATATATATATATATATATATATATATATATATATATATATATATATATATATATATATACTTTTACCTATACAGAATTTATTGATTTTGAACATATGAAAAGTTTGTTATGATCAGAGGGTCTTACCCTAACCCATTTGTTTAGAACTCCTCTAGATCTTTTATTTAACATATAATCTAAGTCCCCTGTTCGTTTGAAATTTCCAATATAACCCTAAGTACCCCAAACAATTCAAAACATAAAAAGAAAACAAGCTGATCCAAAAACTGTTTTGACACCAACAGATGTAACCTGTTTTTGACCAACTTCCAAACCTCCAATTTAGTTATAGTTTCTTGCATCTGGAAGCCAACTCAATTACCTTTCCAGGGACATAAGATTCGAAAATTAAGAGTTTGTAAAACTCTATATATGATCAAAACAATGACCCAAAAATTCTGCCCAGTTTTTAAAAACGAATTTAACATAATTAACCAAATTATTTACCCTCATCATGTTTAATCATTAACCCTAATTATTCTAATCATGTCTATATCGTTGTGATAACATTAAATTACAGATTTTCTAATAAACACTAACCTAGATCCATCATATAATGATTAAGAAATAATTAAAAACAATTTAATTAAAAGGGTTTGAAGAGTTTACCTTAGATTTTTGGAAAACAAGATTTTTGATGAAGAACCCTAATTTTTTTCCATGTTTCGAATCACTCATGATCTCCAGGGATTTTATGATGTGTTTTTATTAATAAAAAGTTTTTGTATAGTTTCTTAACAAGTCCTTAGCCCAATACAAAATCCCGGTTCCCCTTTGTTCCTTTTTTCCCTTTTCTTTTTCTTTCCTGCATCCCAAAACCAACTATACCCTTTAATTTCATTTTTTTTCTTTTTATTATTAATAACTGTATTAATAATATTACCTTAATTTTATTAAATTTATTTCAGCTCTTAAAGCCTCCAAAACCTCAAAACCGTAAAACTAGTCAAATTTACGCGTATGCCGTAAAAGACGTAAAAATATACAGTTTTATAAAAACTCTTGAAATATGAAATAAACTAATTAACTAAGTCCTAAATGACTTAAAACTATCCCAAAAAATACTCCCGTGACTAAATACCTCTTCCGAGACCCCTAAATGCAAAACCCTAAACCGTAAAAATACGATTTTCTATAATACATACACGTATACGTAAAACCACTAAATAACACCATCTCATTTCATAGTCACTACCATTTGGGCTCATGAACATGAAATAACCGTTCCTCGATTTACTTATGAGTACCATATACTCATAAATGATATTAAAACCTCACTTCAAACACACAAAATAAACACATAAGCGCATAAAAGCACATATTTGCACAAAACACCTTAAACTATAGTCTAAGTGATGAACCCCAAAAACCATGGTTGTCACAATCCAAGGGCTTACTGAAGGGGCACAAAGTTGATTTGTTGAAGAAAGATTTGGCAGAGGTGCCCTTCTATGACCCTACGGCGGAGTCTAAGCTCACAGCCACCTAGAAGGATATGAGTGTTTGTCCTTTGCCATCTTTCGATATTGGCGACAAGGACCATGAGCTGCCAATTGAGGTTGTGATGGAAGGCCTAACTTTGGCGCGCCATAAGGAAGAGGGTGCAGAAGCACATGCAGACTTTCACTTGAAGCCTTCCTTGGAGCAGCTAACAGTACCAATTTTTGCTCAGCCCAGGGATGTGCTTGACCCTTTTAGGGTTGAGAAGGAAGTGTCGTTGTCCGAGGTGCTCGTGGCACATGATAGTCATGCTGCTTCCAAGAAGGTTGTGTTGAACATAGAGGCTGCACCTTCTGTTGGTGTGGCCCACCTTTCTTCCTCCATCCCTGTTCTGCCTTTGCCGCTGCTAGAGAGGGACGTGCGCGTGCTAGATCTAATGGATAAGGACATGAAATAGCATCGCGCTACATCTTATTGCCCCCCCATGTTGAAGTTGAAGAGATCTTCGTCCGACACCAATTTACTTTCCAACAATTTAGCTGATTTGTAAATATGTTGTGTACTTTGTCTGTGCGAATATTCGCCCTTTATTTGTAATGAACACTTCCTACTTTTTGTTATGAGAAATATGTTTCTACACTTTAATGTTTATAGCGCAGATTCGTATTATGAGTTAATATAAACTCATAAATGGTCCTTATGGGTGAGGCAAACTCATTATGTGCGGTATACGCTACTACCATAAGGACAGCCAGGTGAGGCTGACCAGTTGTTAGGTGTGCATGATTGTGTCTTATCAGTCTCAGAGTGTACTGGTTGTATAACTTGCTACGACGCCATTAATAGCAAGGGGCCTAACAAGGATACATGATCCGTGGTCGATGGGGTTGCATCCCTCTTACTCGACGAGTCTAATTAGTACGGTAGGCCCATTCCTCTTATTTCTCCTGGAAACATTGTGCACGCGTGCGCCAGTAGGCAATATATAACGTAGACAAAGTGTATGTATGATAAAAATACATGTTTTAGAATGCGTCGTGGAACTAGCTAGGGACCACGACAGTTTTATTAATACTTGCAAGATTTTAAATACATGAAATAAAAGAAAAATAATACATTGGTTTCAAAAGTTCGCTGCTAAAGGTAGCACTTATTTAGGTGGCATATGTTCCAAGGCCTATGTAGGTCGCGACCATCCATGCCGTGTAGTCGATATGCGCCGTTCCCTAATGCATCTGTCACTAATAGGTGTGAAAACACTTATCCTTTTACCACTTATTTCCAATAATAACAAGACCAAAACGTGTATTTTATGTCGTAAAAGTCGGAATTAGGCGTGGTTTGTGTTTTTATTGTGTTTTAGGACCAAAAGATGGAAAAGGAAGAAACATGGGCTATCACGGGCTTTTATCGAAGAAAAAGTCTAAAGACGGAAGTTTAATAAATTTGAAGAACTCAGGTCTAATTATAGAAGAAAATTATAAGATAAGTTCTACTTATATCGACAAATCCCGAGACGACGTCGAGAAAGACAAAGAAATTAAATCGAGTCGAGACGAGAAGAAAGAAAGAAGAAAGCTTAAGCACTTAATCTCCCCAACTCCTATAAATACCCTCCTAATATGTCATTAGGAGGGTGTGAGGTGGTTAGTTTTTGGTAGTTGTAGTTAATTTGAAGTGTGCTTTTAATTTCTCTCTAGTTTTCCTTTCAAACTTATTAAGTCTTTACATTAATCTTGTAATCTTTTGATATTAATCTTTAATCAATAAAGCTTATTTCCTTAATTCTCATTCTACCTTTCTTAATCTTTTTCTTAATCTTGATAATCATGTAGTTTATTTTAATTTTGTTGATGGTTTGATTGTGTATCTTATTTGATTGTGCTTATTGAATTAGTGATCTTAAAAGTTTCTATATTAAAGTTCTTATTTTCTTGATCTTTATGCTTAATAGTTCTTAAAAATTAGTATCTTTTGATAAGTTTAATATTTTGATAAAAAGTGCTTTTTAATTTCTAGCTTATTTAGAGTTTTAAAAGTTTTTAAATTCTAGCTCATTTACTTATTCTTAAAATCCTTTTGGTTAAATTTTTGGTAAAATGCTTATTGGTTTTTAGCTTATTTTCTTAAGTTTTCTTGTTACGGAAATTTCCAAAACCCTTTTATTCGGGATAAGCTCTCGAAGTATATTATTATTCCGGATAAGCTTCATAATAGTTTATCCCGGATAAGCCGCTTTTTTTTTATTCCGTATAAGCCTCCAGTATACTATTCCGGATAAGGGTGGCTAACTCCCTTTTCCGGATAAGCTTTTTATCAAGTTTCCCGGATAAGCTCCTTCATCTTTTTCTGGATAAGGATTCAACCAGGGGATTGCGGATAAGGATCTGAAGTAGATTATTCCGGATAAGCTGTAGAACCTTCACATTCCGGATAGCTTGCAGAACATTATTCCGGATAAGCATCATATTACTTGTTTCGGATAAGAACCCGAAGAAGATTCCGGATAAGCACTACAAGTTCATTTTCCCGGATAAGCTACGAGCAACTATTCCGGATAAGCTCTCTGTCTTATTATTCCGGATAAGTCTCTCAACAACCTATTCCGGATAAGGATTCCAGATAAGCCTCTATACTTATTATTCCGGATAACGGCTTGAATTTATTTCGGATAATCTGCACTTCCAACATTCCGGATAAGCTCTCAATCCCAACATTCCGGATAAGCTCTCAATCCCTCAATTCCGGATAAGCCTTCTGATAACATTCCGGACATCATTCCGGATAAGGGTTAGATATTTCCTGTGTTTAGTTTAAACTTTATTTTTCTCACCTTTTTACTTAGCTTTGTTCTAACTTGTCTTGTTTTAGCTTAAATCTTTAATGTTTACATTTTTATAAGTTTTAATCATTTACTTTTCAAATTTTTAAAGTCTTCATTTTTAGTTTAAATTTTCAAGCTTTTATTTTACTCAACGACATTTTCATTTTTAGATCAAAATAGATAATCAAAACCTTTTCATTTTCCACCAAGAACAATTGAGTCGCACTAATAACCAGTAATCAATTCGAAAAGACTTGGAACAAATTTATTTTATACTTGGTGTAAAACCTTGTATTAAATGGCGCTGATGCTGGCTCTTTTCGTTAAGATTAACGGTTTTAAGTGAGAGACGCGTTGGATTTTGGGATCCGTTCATCTTTGAACGTTATTTTCTTTGCTTTAAAAATTTTCAAAAATACAAAAAAAATAGAAAAACATAAAAAACCAAAAATATTTCTTGTATATTTTTCTTTTCCTTTTGTAGGTGTGTATGCGTACTCGTGCTCCTAAGAAGAAAGTAGCTCAAGCCGACGTCATTACTCCACCTATTGTCACCATGGACAATCAACCAATGATCGAGCTTTTGCAATCGCACGTAGAAGGCAACACCGATGCAATTGTCATACCCGAGATTGGAGCCAACAATTTTGAACTCAAATCCGGCTTCATTCAAATGGTCTCTGCTCAACCTTTCTTGGGGCATTCGCTTGATGTTCCTCATGACCATATAAAAAGGTTTCTTCAACTCACTAATACGGTTAAGTACAATGGGGTTTCACAAAAAGTGATTCGCTTGCAACTTTTTCCTTTCTCCTTAGAGGGACAAGCCCGGAATTGGCTTGATAAGGAACCGCCACAAAGTATTCTTACGTGGACGGATTTAGAGACCAAATTCATCAATTACTTTTTCCCACCCTCACGTATTACCGCTTTGCGGAATGAAATCATTACCTTTGAACAAAAGTACGGTGATACATTTAGTGAATCTTGGGACCGTTTTAAGGAACTTTTAAGAAAGTGTCCACAACATGGTTTCACAAAAGTACATCAAATTAATACTTTTTACAATGGATTAAGCATGAATGACCAAGATTCACTAAATAGTGCCTCGGGGGGGGGGGGGGGGTAATATTTTGGTTAAGTCTTCTAATGTTGCATGGTACATTATTGAGAACAATTCTAGAGTGCAAACCAAGAGTGTTAGGACTAATGTGGCTAGTGCTAGCACTAATGAGAGCGACAAGAGAATTGATAAGCTTACTTCGCTTGTTGAATCATTTGCTCTCCAAACCGCCAACAATGCCAAAAAAATCACTGCCCACGCTAATGCTTTGTGTTAATCATGTGAAATATGCGGGGGATTTCACTCATACACCGATTGTCCTTCGACTCATGACAATCCGGAAAATGTGTATGCCGCCAACGGTAACTTTGCTACGGGAGGCTATCAAGCACGTCCTCAAGGTGACCGTAATTTGCTCAGCTATCGCTCAAACAACTTTCTTTCGCCACCCGATTTCCCACCACAAAACCCAAACAACCTCAATCGCAACAATCAAAACCAACCTCGTACTCCAAATCAATATCAAACCCAAAGAACCCCATATCCACCTCAAAGAAACAACCAAGTTTATCAACAACCCGCTTATCAACCACCTGCCTACCATGACCCTCCTCCCAACCAACCCACCGTATTTAATCAACAGGTTAAAACTTACATGAGGAGTAATGATGCGATAGTGCAGAATCTTCAGCGGGAAATGGCCAACATGAAAGCAGATATGGTGAAACAAGGGAATGATCTTCGAGCCGATATGTGAATCTCTTTGGCAAGTCAAACGAATGACTTAAGGAACATGATGGCTAGTTTTTTCCCAAGTAATCAAGCCTCTAGTTCGGGTTCTCTTCTGAGCAACACCGTTGCTAATCCAAGAGGGGAGATGAAAGCAATCACCACTCGCAGTGGAAAAGGTTTAAAGGAACCCAAGCTTCCTACACCTACACCGGTGATTGTGACAAAGGAAAACGAGTCTCCTTCTCCAATTCCTCCAACTTCTACTTCTCCAATTCCACCGCCTTCTATTTCTACCCCTCCTCCACCCAAGGATGTGAGTGAGAATTCTATTCTAAAGCCTTCATCTCAACCCAACATACCTTATCTTTCAAGGTTGAGGAAAGAGAAATTAAAGAACAAGGATGATATTCAGGTTTCTAACTTTCTCAAAATGTTTAAAAAACTGAATTTCAGTATCTCCTTTGCTGAGGCTCTCGCTCACATGCCTAAGTATGCTAAGATGTTTAAGGACCTTTTAAGTGATAAGGAAAAGTTTCTCGATATTGACAATACCCAACTTAATGAGAATTGCTCCGCAGTGCTCTTAAGGAAATTACCAACCAAACTTGGTGATCTGGGTTGTTTTCTCATTCCTTACAACTTTCCCGGGGTAGAGAATTGTATGGCCCTAGCCGATCTAGGTGCTAGTATAAACTTAATGCCATTAAGTGTTTGGAAACAATTATCTCTACCCGAGCTAGTCCCCGCACGAATGACTTTGGAATTAGCTAACCGTACGGTTGCTTATCCGGTGGGGATAGCCGAAGATGTCTTTGTCGGTGTCGAAAAATTCACCTTTCCGGTGGATTTTGTTGTCGTTGACTACGAGATGGACCCCCGTGTTCCATTATCGTTGGACGTCCATTCCTGAGGACCGGTCGCACTCTCATTGATGTAGCCGCGGGCGAATTAATCATGAGAGTTGGTGACGATAAAATCGTCTTCAACATGGGTAAAATTTCTAAGCAACCTTCTGACAACGAGAGTGTTAATTTCATTGACGTTCTTGATAAGGCTTGTGAAGAGCATTTCAAAGATGCTTGTAAAAGTGGTTCTTCTTCTCTACCCACTGTTGAGACCGTTGCCTCTATTGCTCCATCACTAACTCCATTTGGAGAAAGTGATTTCATTTTCAAAGACTTTGAAGCAACTTTGGGAGATGTGGACTTAAAATATGATGATTCTCCCTCCAATTGGGATGAAGAAATTCGTACCATTGATAAACTTCTGAATGAGGACCATATTTCACCACCATCTCCTAAGGATATCTCTATCGATGAACCGAATTTGACTACGCCTTCCATCGAAAATCCTCCGGATTTAGAACTTAAGGATCTGCCGTCTCATCTCGAATACGTTTTCCTTGAAGACAACAAGAAGTCACCCGCCATCATCGCAAAGGACTTGAAAGAAGAAGAAAAATCCCGACTTATCGCCGTGCTGAAGAATCATAAGAAAGCGATTGCTTGGAAAATCTTCGATATTCGTGGAATTGTTCCTCACTTTTGCACACATAAAATTATCATGGAGGACGACTTTAAACCCACTATTCAAAGCCAAAGAAGGGTGAATCCTAAGATCCATGACGTTATCAAAAAAGAGGTCCATTGTGTGCCTAAGAAAGGTGGAATCACCGTTGTGCCAAATGAAAACAACGAGTTGGTTCCTACTCGTCTCGTTACAGGGTGGAGAGTTTGTATAGACTGTCGCAAACTCAATGATGATACGAGAAAGGATCATTTTTGTGACAACCGTGGTTTTGAGGTTCGTCACTTGGTCTTACTTTTAGGTTATTTTATGTGTGCTTACTTGATTTGTGTGTTTACGTGCTTATTTTGTGTGAACGAGCTTGGTGTGGATATCGTATATGGGTATAAAGTACTCATAAGTAAATCGAGGAACGGTTATTTCATGTTCATGAGCTCACAATTTAGTGACTATGAAATGAGATGGTGTTATTTGGTGGTTTTACGTATACGTATATGTATTGTGGAAAATCGTATTTTTACGATTTAGGGTTTTGCATTTAGGGGTCTCGGAAGGGGTATTTAGTCATATGGATATTTTTTGGGATGGTTTTAAGTCATTTAGGACTTAGTTATAAAGTTTATTTCAAAATTTGAGATTTTTTTTAAAAGTGTATATTTTACGTCTTTTACGGTAAAACGCGTAAATTTGACTAGTTTTACGGTTTTGAGGTTTTGGAGGCTTTAGGAGCTGAAATAAATTAAGGAAAATTAAGGTAATATTATTAATACATATATTAATAATAAATAGAAAAAAAAAACGAAATTAGTGGGGTTTAGGTCGGTTTGTAAAAAAAGAAAAAAGGAAAAGAGGAAAAAAATAAGGAAACAAGTGTTATACTTGGACAAGGATTGTTTTGCTATAAAAGGGACCCCCACACTTATACCAAACGAATTTTATTCATTCCCTGGAGTTTATAGTCGAATTATAGAAGAGAAAAGTTAGGGTTCTTCATAAAATTGGGGTTTTCTCATCTTCCATTAATTTAAAGGTAAATCTTCAAATCCCTTTTTAATTAAATTGTTTTTATGTTTAATTAATCATTATTATGATGGAATTAGGTTAGGGTTGATATAAAAACAGTAAATTAATATTGAATTAATCATTATATGATGATCACATAAATTAGGGCTTGTAATTAGAGTGATTAGGGTTAATTAATGTGGTTGATTTTGTTAAACCCGTTTTTAAAAACTGGGCAGAATTTTGAGTCAATTGTTTTGATCATATCGGGAGTTCTAGGAACATTCAAGATGCGATCCAAGTATCCCTGAAAAGGTAAATGAAGTGGCTTTCTAATGCAAGAAACTAGAACTAAATTGGAGGTTGGGAAGTGGGTCAAAAACAGGTTACAACAGTCGGAGGTCAAAACAGTTTTGAATTCAGCCTGTTTTCTTTTTAAGTTTTGGGTTGTTTGGGGTACTTAGGGTTGCATTGGGATCTTCTCATGAACGTGAGAGATGGTTTATATATTGTAGTTAATATCTGCACTTGGGCTAAGGTGGTGGTTTAGGGTAAGACCCCTTAATGGTAACAAACGTTTAGTACGTTTAAAATCAGGAAATCTGGAATGACAAAAGTAGATATATGTATATCGGGGCCTTAACAGTAGCTTTAAGGTTAGGGCAAGTGAGAGGTGTTAGCCAACATATGTAAGGGTATGAATATTCCTTTTACAGAAACCATGGGTATGTTTAGGTGGGCGTATTGCTTATAGTTTGGAGACCTAAAACTGGGACTGTTTTTGGTAAAATGTTAACGGGATGTGTTATGGAGTAAAACGAGTTAAGGGCTTTATAGAGGGGTGTAATGGGATGCTTAGAGCATTTAAATGAGGTATATATATGGTAGTAGGTTAGATGTCCATCATAGGTTGATGAGCTATCTTAGTGATTGGGTCAGGTATTGATTGTGTGTTTTTGGTTTGTTAGCTTGTTGCTAGTGCGAGGACTCGTGAAGAAGCAATCAGGTGAGTTTCGTAGTCTCATGTTTACTATTGATTTTGACTTCCAGATGGGATGGAAGAGACACTGTGTTGAATTATTTTCTAAATAAATGTTGTGAATGTTTTTAAGGTTTGAGATGGACTTGTGTGTACATTTATGTGATTAACTGCTATGTGATTCTTGTTTGTGTGTGATCTGGATTGGAAAGGTACATAGGTGTATGGGCGCCTATGGGACCAATGGTTTGACAAGGTAGTAGCCTTGTGGTTTGACAAGGTAGTAGCCTTGTGGTTTGACAAGGTAGTAGCCTTGTGGTTTGACAAGGTAGTAGCCTTGTGGTTTGACAAGGTAGTAGCCTTGTGTTTTGACAAGGTAGTAGCCTTGTGGTTTGACAAGGTAGTGGCCTTGTGATAGGTACATAGTGTGATCATCTATGGTACCATGTTGTTTGGCAAGGTAGGAGCCTTGGTTTTGGTTTGAAATGTTTGATCTTGAATTGTTAGTTGTTAATACATAATTGTAGCGCATTGTCCATATGTTTATTGGTTATGGTATTCAAAGCTTATGACTTGTTTTGTGTTGGAGTCTAAACCTATGACTCTCACCAACTTTATGTTGACGTGTTTTAGTGTCTCTTTCAGGTGATAACGTGGTTAAGCGTGAGAACATATGTGGCTAGGATTGGAGTCAAGTAGGAATGCATTTCGAAGGAGATCCCCGTTCCTTCTTAGTTTATTTTGCTGTTTGTTTCTTTGAGTGATGCTATGAACCTATATGTTGTATTGTTTGTATTATTTGTTTGTCTTGGGTAAGGGGTAGGACTGTTACCTACTTACCTAGACACCTGCATTGTTTGAGATATTGTCATGACATTGTGTCACCTTTTTATGGCATTTCTTATATCATTTAGTTATCTCTATAGACACGCTATTGTTGTGATGATATCCATACGTCGCGCCCCATATTCCGCCATGGTGGGGTGTGACAGAATGGTATCAGAGACAATGGTTATAGAGAATTAGGTTGCCTAGTCGCGTAGCCTAGTCTATAGCTTAAGGGTCCCTGCATATAGGCGTCATAGGAGTATGTGTGCATTTTATTATAATTGATGTGTTTGGATGTTATTTATTGCGATGTTTTGACTAGTATGAATTGAACCGTAGTATGTTCATACTTAGTCACATGTTATTTTCTTTTAGGGATGTGACTAGTGCTGGTTGAACCATAATCGTCCACGCTAGTCATTGTTGTATTTTGCTTAAATTGTACATTATAGTACATAATTTAGTACAAGGTAGTTTCTATCTTTTATCGAGTTATTTTACATACCTGAGGTATGTTATTTTTCTTTTGATGTTTAAGTCATGTTCCCTAAGAATCGTGTGGTGGTTCGAGTTACTAGGATTACATGGGTAGGAAGGATTTTAAGCTGTTTCCACTCTTATGGGCGACATGACTTATAACTGATTATGTTTTTGTTTTGGATTTAGTCTAGGCTGTTTTAGCTAGACTATGGATTTCTGTATTCCAAGAGTTTTATTATGTTATTTTATAGATGGAGTTTTGGACCTTATTGGTTATGTGGTTATGAGCTTATGTGAGTAGATAGATTTATGTGTTATATGTTTATTGATTCTTATAAGTGTCATCATAGGAGGGAGTGCATTGGGGAAAGGGTAATTGTATAAGTATGGTGGCCAACATAGTTATACAAGTACCACAACTTCAATGGGTTCTCAAGTATGGTTGCATGAAAGAGGGTTAGTACATGCTTGTATATGATGAGATGTAGAATTTGGGTATACGTATTATATATGGATTTATGTAATGGCTGCCTATGATATGGCTATTGTTCTTTTTGTGTTTTATGTTTTGGGTTATAGTTGTGGTGTGTGATTATGGGGTCACACGATATGGTTTTGGAGGTGGGCATTATGCCTTGTTGTGGCACGGTGAGATGGTGATTAGTCGTGTAGAAAAACGAGTGTATGACGTGATTGGTTGATCCGACATGTATGGTAACGAGTATGTTTTGGGTAATTTAATAGGTATATATATGCGGATGTATATATACTACTAGGTGTTAAGTTATGGTATATGGTCGTTCACTAGTTATAATAACTTGAACGTACCTTGTGTTTGTTCGTGTTTTATGGTGCTGGAGTTTGGTGGAGTTTCAACGATGTTTTGAATCTTTTGAACTGTGTCTGGTAGCGTATACTTTAAGTTCGTATTTCACGTGTACGTTTTAAAACGGTGTTCTTGGTTTTAAGTCTATTGAAATAATTTGGGATTTCTTTTGAGATAATGAAATCTTTTGTGTTGAGCCTTACATTTCTTTTGGTTGGTATATGGAAAAAGGGGACTTGGAAATCTAGTATAGGGTTAGATAATTGGTTGTATTCGGTAAAATAAGGGTAAGGTGTTGGAGTCGTGTTTGAAACAGGATGTAACATAAGATTTCTTTTAATCAACACTTATTTATTTCAAATTCTAAAAGACATTCTTTAAAAATAAAGCGAAGTAAAATTTCTTTCTACTTACATAGTTTATATAATTGGGTATAACTGATTCACGTCATATATAATTATTAAAACAAGGTTAAATGGAGTTTATGAATATTTCACATACAATTATATCTTTCATTTAAATAGATTGCATTAATCACTAAGTTTATTCTTTAGTTTTTTAAAACAACTAGTATAAAATTGTTTTGGTCGTAACTTGTTCGTTTTTAAAGCTTTTTGGGTGATTCAAAAGCCTAAAATTATGTACTCGGAATGTACTTTTCAAATATTCAGAAAGTTTCGTAATTGGAAGTCAGTAGTTTGGTCGAATTAATTGTACAAGTGTTGAGTTCAAGGTTAATTTTCGGACAACATAGTTTAAACTCGTGTTTTGGGTATTTTGCGGTAATGAACACTTGGAGGGTTAACATAGAGATGAGTTGGGAAGGAATTTGAGAGTTCTTTAGACCTTATTATACGTGGTTATATTTTGATGAGTTTTGATTTATGGTATTTATGAGTAAGACTAAAATCGGGGTGACAGTTTTAAACCCGTTGAGTTATGTGACGGCTCCTAACTTGGTTTCAAGACAGTTCTTGTTTGATGAGTTGCGAGATTTAGTTAGGTTGGTTACATAAATTTATGGTTTTGATAAGTTTCCTCGCGGACGGTTAAGGCTCATGTGTTGTTGGTTGAGATTATTTTCGTGTACACTGAGTTCACGTTTGAACGTGAAGGTTTTATCAGGGATATTCATCCTCGTTTGTTTGCTGAGAATAAGTTTGAGTTTGGGAGTGAATCTCAGGACGAGATTTCTATTAGGAGGGAGTGATGTGACAACCGTGGTTTTGAGGTTCGTCACTCGGTCTTACTTTTAGGTTATTTTATGTGTGCTTACTTGATTTGTGTGTTTACGTGCTTATTTTGTGTGAACGAGCTTGGTGTGGATATCGTATATGGGTATAAAGTACTCATAAGTAAATCGAGGAACGGTTATTTCATGTTCATGAGCTCACAATTTAGTGACTATGAAATGAGATGGTGTTATTTGGTGGTTTTACGTATACGTATATGTATTGTGGAAAATCGTATTTTTACGATTTAGGGTTTTGCATTTAGGGGTCTCGGAAGGGGTATTTAGTCATATGGATATTTTTTGGGATGGTTTTAAGTCATTTAGGACTTAGTTATAAAGTTTATTTCAAAATTTGAGATTTTTTTTAAAAGTGTATATTTTACGTCTTTTACGGTAAAACGCGTAAATTTGACAAGTTTTACGGTTTTGAGGTTTTGGAGGCTTTAGGAGCTGAAATAAATTAAGGAAAATTAAGGTAATATTATTAATACATATATTAATAATAAATAGAAAAAAAAAAACGAAATTAGTGGGGTTTAGGTCGGTTTGTAAAAAAAGAAAAAAGGAAAAGAGGAAAAAAATAAGGAAACAAGTGTTATACTTGGACAAGGATTGTTTTGCTATAAAAGGAACCCCCACACTTATACCAAACGAATTTTATTCATTCCCTGGAGTTTATAGTCGAATTATAGAAGAGAAAAGTTAGGGTTCTTCATAAAATTGGGGTTTTCTCATCTTCCATTAATTTAAAGGTAAATCTTCAAATCCCTTTTTAATTAAATTGTTTTTATGTTTAATTAATCATTATTATGATGGAATTAGGTTAGGGTTGATATAAAAACAGTAAATTAATATTGAATTAATCATTATATGATGATCACATAAATTAGGGCTTGTAATTAGAGTGATTAGGGTTAATTAATGTGGTTGATTTTGTTAAACCCGTTTTTAAAAACTGGGCAGAATTTTGAGTCAATTGTTTTGATCATATCGGGAGTTTTAGAAACATTCAAGATGCGATCCAAGTATCCCTGAAAAGGTAAATGAAGTGGCTTTCTAATGCAAGAAACTAGAACTAAATTGGAGGTCGGGAAGTGGGTCAAAAACAGGTTACAACAGTCGGAGGTCAAAACAGTTTTGAATTCAACCTGTTTTCTTTTTAAGTTTTGGGTTGTTTGGGGTACTTAGGGTTGCATTGGGATCTTCTCATGAACGTGAGAGATGGTTTATATATTGTAGTTAATATCTGCACTTGGGCTAAGGTGGTGGTTTAGGGTAAGACCCCTTAATGGTAACAAACGTTTAGTACGTTTAAAATCAAGAAATCTGGAATGACAAAAGTAGATATATGTATATCGGGGCCTTAACAGTAGTTTTAAGGTTAGGGCAAGTGAGAGGTGTTAGCCAACATATGTAAGGGTATGAATATTCCTTTTACAGAAACCATGGGTATGTTTAGGTGGGCGATTGGCTTATAGTTTGGAGACCTAAAACTGGGACTGTTTTTGGTAAAATGTTAACGGGATGTGTTATGGAGTAAAACGAGTTAAGGGCTTTATAGAGGGGTGTAATGGGATGCTTAGAGCATTTAAATGAGGTATATATATGGTAGTAGGTTAGATGTCCATCATAGGTTGATGAGCCATCTTAGTGATTGGGTCAGGTATTGATTGTGTGTTTTTGGTTTGTTAGCTTGTTGCTAGTGCGAGGACTCGTGAAGAAGCAATCAGGTGAGTTTCGTAGTCCCATGTTTACTATTGATTTTGACTTCCAGATGGGATGGAAGAGACACTGTGTTGAATTATTTTCTAAATAAATGCTGTGAATGTTTTTAAGGTTTGAGATGGACTTGTGTGTACATTTATGTGATTAACTGCTATGTGATTCTTGTTTGTGTGTGATCTGGATTGGAAAGGTACATAGGTGTATGGGCGCCTATGGGACCAATGGTTTGACAAGGTAGTAGCCTTGTGGTTTGACAAGGTAGTAGCCTTGTGGTTTGACAAGGTAGTAGCCTTGTGGTTTGACAAGGTAGTAGCCTTGTGGTTTGACAAGGTAGTAGCCTTGTGTTTTGACAAGGTAGTAGCCTTGTGGTTTGACAAGGTAGTGTCCTTGTGATAGGTACATAGTGTGATCATCTATGGTACCATGTTGTTTGGCAAGGTAGGAGCCTTGGTTTTGGTTTGAAATGTTTGATCTTGAATTGTTAGTTGTTAATACATAATTGTAGCGCATTGTCCATATGTTTATTGGTTATGGTATTCAAAGCTTATGACTTGTTTTGTGTTGGAGTCTAAACCTATGACTCTCACCAACTTTATGTTGACGTGTTTTAGTGTCTCTTTCTGGTGATAACGTGGTTAAGCGTGAGAACATATGTGGCTAGGATTGGAGTCAAGTAGGAATGCATTTAGAAGGAGATCCCCGTTCCTTCTTAGTTTATTTTGCTGTTTGTTTCTTTGAGTGATGCTATGAACCTATATGTTGTATTGTTTGTATTATTTGTTTGTCTTGGGTAAGGGGTAGGACTGTTACCTACTTACCTAGACACCTGCATTGTTTGAGATATTGTCATGACATTGTGTCACCTTTTTATGGCATTTCTTATATCATTTAGTTATCTCTATAGACACGCTATTGTTGTGATGATATCCATACGTCGCGCCCCATATTTCGCCATGGTGGGGTGTGACAATTTTCCCCTTCCTTTCATGGACCAAATTCTTGAACGTCTAGCGGGTAATGACTATTACTGCTTTTTAGACGGTTTCTCCGGGTACTTTCAAATTCCCATCAATCCCAAAGACCAAGATAAAACCACATTCACTTGTCCTTATGGAACATTTGCTTATAAAAGAATGCCTTTCGGCTTATGCAATGCTCCTGGGACATTTCAAAGGTGTATGATGGCTATCTTCCATGACATGGTTGAAGAAACTATGGAAGTCTTCATAGATGATTTCTCGGTCTATGGTGATTCTTTCTCTTCTTGCCTTGCCAATTTGGAACGCATGCTTAAGCGGTGTGAAGACACTCGCCTTGTTCTAAATTAGGAAAAATGCCATTTCATGGTAAAAGAAGGCATTGTGCTTGGACATAAAATCTCAAAAGCCGGTCTTGAAGTGGACCGTGCTAAAGTGGATGTCATAGCCAAATTACTCCACCTTCAACCGTGAAGGGTGTGAGAAGTTTCCTTGGTCATGCGGGCTTCTATCGTCGATTCATTCAAGATTTATCTAAAATCGCTCGCCCGATGACCCACCTCTTGGAAAAAGATACTCCTTTCATCTTTTCCGAAGAGTGTCTTGAATCCTTTAATCTTCTTAAGGATAAGCTTACTAAGGCACCGGTCTTGGTTACCCCTAATTGGGAGCTACCTTTTGAATTGATGTGTGATGCAAGCGACTTTGTTATTGGAGCGGTTTTGGGCCAAAGAGTGAACAAACACTTCCAACCAATCCATTACGCTAGCAAGACAATGACGGGGACTCAATTGCATTATACCACTATCGAAAAAGAGCTTTTAGCTGTAGTGTATGCTTTTGAAAAGTTCCGCCCCTATCTTGTCCTTTCTACCACCATCATGTACATCGATCATTACGTGTTGAAGTACTTGTTAACTAAGCAAGATTCCAAGCCAAGACTTCTTCGTTGGGTTTTGCTCCTTCAAGAATTTAAAATCGAAATTCGTGACAAAAAGGGAGCGGAAAACCTAGCCGCGGATCATCTAAGTAGACTTGAGGATCCGTATCAAGGGGATCATCCGAACCAAGAGATCAATGACTCTTTTCCCCTTGAGACCTTAATGTCTATCAATTCCAATCTTGATGACACCTTGTGGTTTGCGGACATTGCAAACTACTTAGCGGGTGGTATCCTTATCGAAGGGTTAACATCCCAACAAAAGAAGAAGTTCTTTAAAGATATTAAGACTTACTTTTGGGATGACCCTTATCTCTTTAAACAATGTGCTGATCTGATTATTCGCCGATGTGTTGATGGACCCGCAGCTTTAGAAATTCTTGAAGCTTGCCATAAAGGACCCACCGGTGGTCATTTTGGTCCAAATTATACCGCGAAGAAAGTGTTCGACTCTGGATTCTATTGGCCCACCATTTACCGAGACGCTCACGAAATGGTTAAACGTTGTGATGCTTGCCAAAGACAAGGCAAGATCACACATAAAGATGAGATGCCTCAAAATTTCATACAAGAATGTGAAATCTTTGATGTATGGGGTATCGACTTTATGGGGCCATTTCCATCATCTAAAGGGAACAAATACATCCTCGTAGCCGTTGACTACATATCCAAATGGGTTGAAGCTAAGGCTCTCCCAACGAACGATGCGAGGGTGGTTATGAACTTTCTGAAGCAACTTTTTGCTCGATTCGGTGTTCCTCGTGCTATCATCAGTGACCGCGGGACTCATTTCTGCAATGATCAATTTGCTAGAGTCATGGCTAAGTACGGTGTCAATCACCGTCTTTCCACCGCTTATCATCCTCAAACAAATGGTGAAGCTGAGATATCCAACCGTGGATTGAAGCGAATTCTTGAGCGTACTGTGGGAGAGCATGATGCCTCGTGGGCTGATAAGTTAGATGATGCTTTGCGGGCTTTCCGTACCGCTTATAAGACCCCAATTGGTTGTACACCTTATCGTCTTGTGTACGGGAAGGCATTCCACCTCCCTATCGAGTTGGAACATATGGCGTACTGGGCCTTAAAGTGGGCTAACTTCGACATCAACAAAGCCGGTGATCTTCGGAAGATTCAACTCAATGAGCTAAATGAACTAAGGAATGAAGCTTATGAGAACTCATTGATCTACAAGGAGAAGACAAGATCATCCATGATGCAAGGATTAAGAACCAAGAGTTCCACGTTGGTGATCAAGTTCTACTCTTTAACTCTTGATTGAAGATCTTCTCGAGAAAGCTGAAGAGCCGCTGGTCTGGTCCATTCACCGTCGCCAAAGTCTTCCCATATGGCACCATTGACCTTTTTCAGCCAAATGGGCCCAATTTTAAGGTGAATGGCCAGCACGTGAAGTTTTACTTTGGTGAGGACGCCTCTCATGAGATGATTCCATCCCTCACCACGTTTCCCTTGAATTAAGTTCTGGGTCGAGTCAGGCTCGTGACTTGGTAAAAAAAAACAAGCGCTTCTTGTAACACTCTCAATTTTCGTATCGGTACAGCGGAAGGGTCTTTTAGAGTGTTACGGGATAGCACAATAACTCCAATCATAGACAACACAAAAAAATGGTTGTACAAGGTTCAACATACATTCATTCGATAAAAAGTTTTAAAGTGTACAACATGTCCCAAATTATACAGGTCATAAAGTTTACAAAACATTGATCGAATGAATATTTTTAATATTATGTGGGCCATCAGAGTCGATCTCCATCCGGATTACCTTCAAGCACCTGAGATAAAAACATGCCAAAATCATATCAGCGAATGCCGAGTGAATTCAAAGAGTTTAATAAAACCGTTATATAAACAATAGTTAAAATCAGAACACAAGTATAATATCAGAAGTAAGTCCTCGTATTGCTAGTCATGCAATATATAAATCAAGCATACATCTTAAACCGTCTATGAGACCGTAGCCTCAATATTACCATTATAGGTAATATTATTATCGTTATTAACATCGTATCATATCGGATATTTAGATTATATAGGATTATTATTAGCCGCATGACATTGTTACCTTACTATCAAAACAACGGGCCGTGAACCCGACAAACAATTTGCCCATCTAAGTTAGTGTGTCGTCACAAAAATCACGCTATGTAAATCTTCTCATACATAAATTCGCTTACCAATCAATGTGGTACGACGGGGATCAACCGTCAAGGCGCGAACTGGGGTGATCGTCCCCAAATTGTACTATCATATGCATAAGCGTCTACCAAATCCCGGTAGTTCACAATTTATGCTAATGGGACTTTGAGTGACATAACCTAACTACTAATAATCCTTTTTATCTCGTTTATTGGGTCATAGCATCATTCGGGTCCATATCATTAAGCATACCATCGGGACTACTTGTGTTCTATTTTTATCAAAATCTAGCATGTTATCTCCCTCACGGGTTTACAAATCATTTTATAAAACATTTAAAAGAGTGCGAGGCTATGAACTCACGTTGATAATGAAAGGCGGATTATCGGCTACGGGCGTGCTTCGGTTACGGAAACCTATATAAATAATAATCGGTCTTAGACTTTTGTCCAATGACTTTATCAAAATAACAAATATACATATGATGATTTTGTACATATGATGATGATCAAGTGATTTTATATATTCTTATTTACTCATTTTAGTGTTTATGTATTTGTAACTTTTTACTAGTTTACTAGTTTTACCTATTTACATATTTTAAGTCCAATAAGCTTATTATAAGTTCTTTAACTTGTATTAATCCGTTTTATACTAGTATTACCAGTATTTATACTTTACATGTTGGGCCCAAATGGGTTAAGCCCAATAAGTACTTTTTATAAGTGTTTAACTTATTTAGTCCAATTATTAGTCCAATATGTTAACTTAGCTCGTTAATGTCCGTATGTCCTATAGTTCGGGTTTTATCGGTTTTTACTTGTATTAGATACTTATATATCAGTATATGACTTTTAAAAACTTTACATTAGATGGGTTTGATCGTCTAAGTTTTGATTGGCGAAAAACGTTAATTTTACGGTAATAGTCGAAAAAGTCATAAAAATCATGTTTATAGTTTTTATAGCTTATAAATCTTATTCAACTACCATTTTTATAAAGTGTCCATTTATTTAACCTTATACCTATTTATATAAATGAAATTTATAAGTTAGTGGGTTTTAATTTCACATTTTATACTATACTATTTTAGTGCTTATATAATAGTATTAAACATTAATTCTTCAAAATCTGATTTTTAGTTTCATCTTCACCATATTTATCATATCTAGAGTTCTACAATGAGTTAGAAGCTCATTTTTGGATGGAATGAACTTCATATGATGTGCTACAATTAAGTTAGCTATAGCTACCGCTCATTCTATGTTTAACTATCCTTAACAGTCCCAACAAAACAGACTATTCAGATTAGCACACTAATCTTGTTTTGATCATATCTCACTCATTTTAATGATTCCATTGCATGGCCAGCTCTCACATGTGTATGACATCTTATACTTACGGTAAATGGATTCCACCATGCAATTTTATCAGTTTAAGATTTGGTTACTTACTGTTTTTATACAGCCAACAATTTAAGCATGATTTTAGCCTTGTTTCTTATGGTTATTCATCTTTTTAAGCATATTTATCAACACTTGATCCCCACACAACATTTTTATCATCATATATTCATCATATACATATACAACAAGAAAGAAAATACATTTGATCTTTACAAAAATAACAAGAGAAATGGAAAGGATGATCTTCTTTACCAACCAAGATTATATCTTGTTTTTGAAAGACAAAAACTTGATGAACACCAAATATATTTCCAAGATCATCAATCACCAAGAAAGTTTGTTGAGAAATTAGCCCTAGGACACAAGCAAATCACCTCCTTTTTTGTTAAAATGGCCACCAATCAATCAAGGCTTCAAGGTTTCTCCATAATATAGCTAGATAACATGTATCTTGTGGCTAGAAAAGATCAAATGGTGGTGTATGGTGGTAGAGTGGGACGGCAAGTTAGAGAGAGTGGGAGAGTTTGTAGGTTGTTTTGCATGTTAGAAATGGAAGTAAGTGGTTTAGCTAGTTGGTTTTGTGGTTAGAGTAGCTTCATATTGAAGCTAAGTTACAAGTGTAACTTAATAGTGTGTAAGGATGCCACATCTTTGATGTGGTGTCTAGTTTGGCCGTCCCTTTGTATAGTGGGGTGGGATAAATTATTTTGTCCCATCCCGATAATTTACGGGTATTCCTCGATTCTAGTTTCCTTGATTTGCGTGCGCTCGGGTCGTTTTACGAAAAAAGTTTTTATAAATTATGAATCAACGGCACAAAACGAATCTAATAAAAATTGTCTCATCAAAAACGGAGTTCAAAAACGTAAATACGTAATCCTAAGGTTTCCGGTTTTGTCGTAAAGGACGCTAAATTATGCACGTAAGCCCAAATTTAAATCCGTAAATTGTGAGTTCATCAACCAACACAAAAATAAGTTTCAAAATATTATACGAGAAAATAATTCACTACCTGAAAATGTTAGATTGTCACATCTTTTCCTCCTAAAAGGGATCAACGTCCTCGTGATCCATTTTATTTTGATGTCCGTTTCTTATTGAAATCGAAGAGGTGCGGATATTTCTTCCACATTTCGTCCTCTCGTTCCCAAGTATATTCCAGTCCATGCTTTGAATTCCACCGGATCTTGACAATAGGTATCCGACTTTGTTTCAGTTGCTTTACCTCACGATCCATAACCTCTACGGGTTCTTCGATAAAATGCAACTTCCCATCTATTCGAACCTTATCCAACGAAATTTTCTCATCACTCACTGCTAGACATTTCTTCAGATTAGATACATGGAATGTGTTGTGAACACCATGAAGTTCCGGGGGTAACTCTAGTTTGTAAGCCACCGGAGCTACTCTAGATAAAATCTTAAAGGGTCCAATATAGCGGGGATTCAATTTTCCTCACTTTCCAAATCTTATAACGCCTTTCCATGGCGATACTTTCAACATTACTCGGTCACCCACTTTAAACTCCATCAGCTTCCACCGCACATCCGCGTAACTCTTCTGTCTACTACGGGCGCTCAGCAACCTATTCTTAATCTGAACTATCATCTTCGTAGTCTCCCGGATCAATTCTGGTCCCGTGAGCTGGGTATCCCCAACTTCACTCCAACATACAGGAGATCTACACTTCCTACCATACAAAGCTTCAAACGGTGCAGCCTTAATACTAGAATGGTAACTATTGTTATACGAAAACTCTGCTAAAGGCAAATGTTTATCCCAATTCTTACCAAAATCTAACACACAAGCTCTCAACATATCTTCTAGTGTTTGTATCGTCCTTTCACTCTGCCTATCAGTCTAGGGGTGATAAGCAGTGCTCATGTCGAGATTCGTTCCCAAAGATCTTTGGAGAGATTTCCAAAAATTCGATGCGAATCTAGGATATCGATCTGAAATGATCGATACAGGCACTCCCTGCTTGCATACAACATTATCAAGGTATATACGAGTCAACTTGTCCAGTAAGAATTGCTCTTTAACTGGAATGAAGTGTGCTGATTTGGTCAGTCTGTCGACAATAACCCAAATCGAGTTGTTTCCAGATGATGTTCTAGGAAGATTGGTGATAAAGTCCATCATAATTCGCTCCCACTTCCATTCAGGAATCTTTGGTTGTTGAAGTAGTCCTGATGGCTTTTGATGTTCAGCTTTGACTCTAGCACAAGTCAAGCATTGAAGAACATACATAGCAATATCAGCTTTCATATTCAGCCACCAGTACAGCTTCTTCAAATCATCGTACATCTTATCAGATCCCGGATGAATGGAATACTTAGATTTATGGGATTCTAACATAATCAAGTCTCTTAAGCCTCCAAACTTAGGTATCCACATACGAACTCTTAAGCATTTCACTCCATCAGCTCTAACCTCTAAAGGATCTCCTTCTCCTCGGAACCCTTCATTAACAAAATTTTCTTTCTTACAGGCTTCTATTTGCGCATTTCTAATTTGCTCAGGCAAATTATTGTGCACGGTCAAGACTAGAGAACGTACCCTGATAGGCTCTCTATCTTTCCACTTAACGCATCGGCAACAACATTGGCTTTTCATGGGTGATATTTTATATCACAATCATAATCACTTAACAATTCTATCCATCTTCGTTGCCTCATGTTCAATTCCTTCTGGTCGAGAATATACTGTAGGCTTTTGTGATCGATGAATACCGTACACTTGGTGCCATATAGATAATGTCTCCACAACCTAAGAGTAAAGACTGCAGCTCCTAACTCAAGATCATGAGTAGTATAATTCTCCTCATTCTTCCTTAATTGCTTAGAAACATAAGCTATCACTTTTTCTCGCTGCATCAAAACAGCTCCATAGCCTCTAAGAGATGCATCACAATACACTACAAAATCTTCACTCCCGTCGGGTAATGATAAAATTGGCACACTACATAATTTTTGCTTCAATGTCTGAAATGCTCCATCTTCATCACTTCCCCAAACGAAAGGTTTATTCTTTTAGGTAAGCTTAGTCAGGGGTTTAGCTATCAAAGAAAATTCTTTAATGAATCGCCTATAATAGCCAGCCAATCCTAAGAACTGTCGCACTTCCGTTGGCGTTGTCGGTGCAGACCAATTCTTAATGGCTTCAACCTTTGCAGGATCAACATGAATTCCATCTTTGTTAATCACATGACCAAGAAATTGCACAGAATCTAACCAAAAATCACATTTCGAAAACTTAGCATACAACTTTTCATCCTTCAACAAATTCAAAATAATCCTTAAATGTTCTGTATGTTCATCTTCATTCTTAGAATAGATTAGAATATCGTCAATAAACATAATCACAAATTTATCCAAGTAGGGTTTGCACACTCGATTCATTAAATCCATGAAAACCGCAGGTGCGTTAGTTAACCCAAATGCCATTACTTGAAATTCATAGTGTCCATAACGAGTTCTAAATGCAGTTATAGGAATATCTTCTTTACGGACACGAAGTTGGTGATATCTTGACCGCAAATCTATCTTAGAATACACACTAGATCCTTGTAGTTGATCAAACAAATCATCAATCCTTGGTAAAGGATATCGATTTTTAATTGTCAACTTATTCAGTTCCCTATAATCAATGCACATATGGAAAGATCCATCCTTCTTCTTAAAGAACAAGACTGGAGCTCCCCAAGGCGACGAGCTCGGTCGAATAAAACCTTTATCAGACAACTCCTTAAGTTGCTCAGATAACTCCTTTAATTCAGAAGGGGCTAATCTGTATGGCGCACGTGCCACCGGTGCAGCACCAGGAATTAAATCGATTCGAAACTCTACTTGCCTTATCGGTGGAAGTCCGGGTAAATCTTTAGGAAATACCTCAGGAAATTCACAAATAATAGGTACATCTTCCAATCGTTTCTCCCTAGACTCATTCCCGATCACTTGAGCTAAGAATAACTCACAACCGTTCTTGATGTACTTTTGGACCTTAATACATGAAACGATTTTCAAACAGGATTCACCTCGATTACCATCAATTACTAACGTCCTATTCCTAAGAGGAATCTTAACCTTCTTCTCTCCACATAAAATAGTAGCATTATTCAACGACAACCAATCCATACCAATAATAATATCAAAACTACCTAATTCTAACAACATTAAATCAATCGGAAAGGAATAGTTGAAGAGATTTAGAGAGCATCCTTCTAATAGCTTATTAGTTTTCACTAATTTACCATCAGCCAATTCCACCTCGTAACTGGTATTTATCTCAACAGGTTCAATGTCAATAAGGGCACTAAATTTAGTGGATACAAAGCTCCTATCAGCACCCGAATCAAATAAAGCAACAGCATAATGATTGTTGAGTAAAAACGTACCGGTAATGACATTTGGATCCTCTTTCTTCACCTCGATTGTTCCAAGTTGATAGACACCACCCTGGGGGTTTCTTCCAGGTACAATCGCTTTCAACTTGGGGCATTCCGATTTCCTATGACCTTCTTCATTACAGTTGAAGCAAATGGTTCCATTTTTACACCTTTTAACCTTGTGTCCAAGCTTTCCGCAATTTCGGCACTTCCAGCAGTCGCCAGCATGCCTCTTGTTGCCACACTTAGGACATCTATCATCGTTGCGCGGTGTGTTATTGGTAAGAGCATTTGCGTTCCCCTTTCTCTGGTTCTGACGGCGATTGAAATTCTTCCTATTATCACCTCTATCTACACGATCACCGTCTCCCTTTCTTTTCTCACCAACATGGGCTTCATCTTCCCTATCCTGAATTATCTGTTCAATGAGTTGGTAAGCCATTCGAACAACATCATCAATGGTCAGTGGTTTAGATGATGTCACGTCCCCCCTGATATTCTTGGTCAACCTTTTAATATATTGCTCAATTCGGATCTCTTCGGGTTCCACCAATCGAGGACATAGCAAGGCTAACTCATGGAATCGATTTGTATAACTATCAATGTCCACACCTTTCATTCTCAAATGAATCAACTCTTTTTCTAACCTAATGATCACACTACGGGGACAAAATTCCAAAGTCATCCACTTCTTAATTTCAGCCCAAGGAGTAGCATTAGAAGCATCAATACCCATGAAAGCAATTCTCCCGTTCCACCAAGTCAACGCACGACCTTTAAGAGTAGCCATAGAAAAAGTCACCTTATCTTCCTCCTTACACTTACTAATCCGAAACACCGACTCAATCTTCTCAATCCACTGGCTTAATCCTACAGCACCTTCAGTTCCATTAAAAGGTAGAGGTTCACACTTCATGAACGTCACATAAGTACAGCCACCAACTTCAGGTGCATTAGTTCCAAGTCCTATATTTCCTCCAGCATTAGCATTCACATTATTAGCATTCACATTCACATTAGTACCACCAATTCCACTACCTCCAGCTTCATTTATAGCATTTGCCATAAATTCAGTCATAGATGCGGTAACTTGCTCCGTAATAATCCTACGTACATCATCCTCAGCCACAACTTTCTTGGGCGACATAGTTCTATAATTTCACAATTTCAAAGTATTAAGCATTTACCCAACAAAGGATTCATATAATATGGATTAAATTCATAATCAAGATACAAATAAGGCACAATATGGAATTCAAGACAAGATATATATTTCATTCGATTTGAAACAAAAGCATTGTCTTAATTACATCCCATATCAAAGTTTTTAGCACTATACATGCTCAAAATTTGTGCCAGGTCTACTACTAACAAGTCGGTTCAGTCAAAGCTACAAAAGGTACAAAAGATACAAAGGTCACTACTAAACACATACTGGTCTACTGAGAACCGCCAGATGGTCCATCATTCATCGTCTTCTATATCTTTGTCGGACGATCGCTAGACACATCTTCAGCTGGGCGCTTACGGATCACTTCTCTGTCAACCATGTCAGCATAAAATCTACTATTCCAACCCACAGATATATTCAACTCCTTCTCAGCTTTCTCACGCAACGCACGAGCTACATTCAACTGAATCTCCATAGAATCTACCTTTTTCTTCATAACAGCAAACTCACCACTTTCTAACATTGATAACCTCCTAAAAGCCTCATTCAGTCCACGCTCTACATCAGTCAAATCCAAACTAAGCAATTCCCGCTCTTTCTCACCAACCTTAGTCTTCGACTCCAAATAAGCAACATGAGTCTGAACAACACCTAATCCAATCTCTGTCATACTACTCTTAATACGGGAAGCATCTAGATCACGTCTCAAGGCCCATGGTGTAAGACCATCCATATGACTAGCCTCTCGAGCACTAGACGACTCTCCTATCACACGTCTACGAGTAGCAATACCATCAGTACCATCAGGTGCATTATCATCCTCATCCTCCTCTGATATAGAATCAGATTCAGACGATTCAGATATTTCATCCCTAGGTAGCTCAACCTCAGAATCAGACAAATAAACTGGTGGGGGTAAGGGCTCGCCCTCTGGAACATCATACGGGTAAATAAGCTCGACTTCCTCATCATCATCAACCTCATCGTCTATACCTATATCCTCCTCGACATCCTCGTCGTCAATCTCATCATCTAAATTATATAACCCAATCTCATCATCATCATTCTCAATATCAACATTATCAGTCTCATTTTCTACCATATCATCTTAAGGGGCAATCTGATCTCCTAGTCCTATCTCGGGCTCGGGATCCTCAAATGGTTCCTCCTCATCATCCATATCATAATCTACTAAGTCTAAATAAGGATCATCATCTACATTAGGTTCGGGAATAGCATGGTTCTCTACAGGAATATTAGGTTCAGCCATGACAATCTGCATTTATATATATATATCTCGTATTAGGATAACATACTTTTTAAACAATTACATACTGAAATTACGATATATACATATATATAAATTAAATTATATATATCAAAATATATATCTTCTCAATAGAGCTTGTTGGTAACGTCGGAGATCTTTGGCACCGTTATAGTCAAAAGATTTTTCAAATATTTTCTCAAATGTTCATAGTTAAAAGATTTTGAAAAGTTTTTTTCAAAACCTTGGTTTTTAAAATCTTTTGTTCTCTATAACGAGAGCTCTGGTACCAAACTGTAACACTCTCAATTTTCGTATCGGTACAGCGGAAGGGTCTTTTAGAGTGTTACGGGATAGCACAATAACTCCAATCATAGACAACACATAAAAATGGTTGTACTAGGTTCAACATACAATCATTCGATAAAAAGTTTTAAAGTGTACAACAGGTCCCAAATTATACAGGTCATTAAGTTTACAAAGCATTGATCGAATGAACATTTTTAATATTATGTGGGCCATCAGAGTCGATCTCCATACGGATTAACTTCAAGCACTTGAGATAAAAACATGCAAAAATCATATCAGCGAATGCCGAGTGAATTCATAGAGTTTAATAAAACCGTTATATAAAACAATCGTTAAAATCAGAACACAAGTATAATATCAGAAGTAAGTCCTCTTATTGCTAGTCAGGCAATATATAAATCAAGCATACATCTTAAACCGTCCATGAGACCGTAGCCTCAATATTACCATTATAGGTAATATTATTATCGTTATTAACATCGTATCATATAGGATATTTAGATTATATAGGATTATTATTAGCCGCATGACATTGTTACCTTACTATCAAAACAACGGGCCGCGAACCCGACAAACAATTTGCCCATCTAAGTTAGCGTGTCGTCACAAAAATCACGCTATGTAAATCTTCTCATACATAAATTCGCTTACCAATCAATGTGGTACGACGGGGATCAACCGTCAAGGCGCGAACTGGGGTGATCGTCCCCAAATAGTACTATCATATGCATAAGCGTCTACCAAATCCCGGTAGTTCACAATTCATGCTAATGGGACTTTGAGTGACATAACCTAACTACTAATAATCCTTTTTATCTCGTTTATAGGGTCATAGCATCATTCAGGTCCATATCATTAAGCATACCATCGGGACTACTTGTGTTCTATTTTTATCAAAATCTAGCAGGTTATCTCCCTCGCAGGTTTACAAATCATTTTATAAAATATTTAAAAGAGTGCGAGGCTATGAACTCACGTTGATAATGAAAGGCGGATTATCGGCTACGGGCGTGCTTCGGTCACGGAAACCTATATAAATAATAATCGGTCTTAGACTTTTGTCCAATGACTTTATCAAAATAACAAATATACATATGATGATTTTGTACATATGATGATGATCAAGTGGGTTTATATATTCTTATTTACTCATTTTAGTGTTTATGTATTTGTAACTTTTTACTAGTTTACTAGTTTTACCTATTTACACCTATTTACTAGTTTTATCTATTTACATATTTTAAGTCCAATAAGCTTATTATAAGTTCTTTAAATTGTATTAATCCATTTTATACTTTTATTACCAGTATTTATACTTTACATGTTAGGCCCAAATGGGTTAAGCCCAATAAGTACTTTTTATAAGTGTTTAACTTATTTAGTCCAATTATTAGTCCAATATGCTAACTTAGCTCGTTAATGTCCGTATGTCCTATATTTTGGATTTTATCGGTTTTTACTTGTATTAGATACTTATATATCAGTATATGACTTTTAAAAACTTTACATTACACGGGTTTGATCGTCTAAGTTTTAATTGGCGAAAAACGTTAATTTTACGATAATAGCCGAAAAAGTCGTAAAAATCATGCTTATAGTTTTTATAGCTTATAAATCTTATTCAACTACCATTTTTATAGAGTGTCCATTTATTTAACCTTATACCTATTTATATAAATGAAATTTATAAGTTAGTGGGTTTTAATTTCACATTTTATACTATATTATTTGAGTGCTTATATAATAGTATTAAACATTAATTCTTCAAAATCTTATTTTTAGTTTCATCTTCACCATTTTTATCATATCTAGAGTTCTACAATGAGTTAGAAGCTCATTTTTGGATGGCATGAACTTCATATGATGTGCTACAATGAAGTTAGTTATAGCTACTGCTCATTCTATGTTTAACTATCCTTAACAGTCCCTACAAAACAGACTATTCAGATTAGCACATTCATCTTGTTTTGATCATATCTCACTCATTTTAATGATTCCATTGCATGGCCAACTCTCACATGTGTATGACATCTTATACTTACTGTAAATGGATTCCACCATGCAATTTTATCAGTTTAAGTTTTGGTTACTTACTGTTTTTATACAACCAACAATTTAAGCATGATTTTAGCCTTGTTTCTTATGGTTATTCATCTTTTTAAGCATATTTAACAACACTTGATCCCCACACAACATTTTTATCATCATATATTCATCATATACATATACAACAAGAAAGAAAATACTTTTGATCTTTACAAAAATAACAAGAGAAATGGAAAGGTTGATCTTCTTTAACAACCAAGATTATATCTTGTTTTTGGAAGACAACAACTTGATGAAAACCAAATATATCTCCAAGATCATCAATCACCAAGAACGTTTGTTGAGAAATTGGCCCTAGGACACAAGCAAATCACCTCCTTTGTTGTTAAAATGGCCACCAAACAATCAAGGCTTCAAGGTTTCTCCATAATATAGCTAGATAACATGTATCTTGTGGCTAGAAAAGATCAAATGGTGGTGTATGGTGGTAGAGTGGGACGACAAGTTAGAGAGAGTGGGAGAGTTTGTAGGTTGTTTTGCATGTTAGAAATGGAAGTAAGTGGTTTAGCTAGTTGGTTTTGTGGTTAGAGTAGCTTCATATTGAAGCTAAGTTACAAGTGTAACTTAATAGTGTGTAAGGATGCCACATAATTGATGTGGTGTCTAGTTTGGCCGTCCCTTTGTATAGTGGGGTGGGATAAATTATTTTGTCCCAACCCGCTAATTTACGGGTATTCCTCGATTCTAGTTTCCTTGATTTGCGTGCCCTCGGGTCGTTTTACGAAAAATGTTTTTATAAATTAAGAATCAACGGCACAAAACGAATCTAATAAAAATTGTCTCATCAAAAACGTAAATACGTAATCCTAAGGTTTCCGGTTTAGTCGTAAAGGACGCTAAATTATATACGTAAGCCCAAATTTAAATCCGTAAATTGTGAGTTCATCAACCAACACAAAAATAAGTTTCAAAATATTATACGAGAAAATAATTCACTACCTGAAAATGTTAGATTGTCACACTTCTCGGGAGGCAACCCGTGATCTATCCTTTACCATTTTCATAATAAGTGTAGGGGGAGCCTCGTATGTGTTCGTTGTCTTGTTTCTTCTAATGTGCAGGGATTTAAGCTTCAAAGATCCATTCTCGATGACTTTTGGCGAACTGTGATCTCGTGTTCTCGTTTTCCCGGTTCTATCCTAAACTGTCGTGATTCAATAATTCATATCTTATATGTTTACATTGAAATCACTATAGTTGTCCTTTCCTTAGTAATATTTAAACAACGTGCACAATGTCATAAGTGTAGGGGAGTTTACTCCCACATGCTTAAACATTAAGGACATTGTTTATATCAAGTATAGGGGGGACTTCTATCGAAGTAAGTGGTCTTTTTCATGAATTTGTCCTCATTTTAACCGAAAAATTTGATTTTTCGACATTTTTCAAAATTTTTAATCTATTTTGGCCTTGTAGTTTTCCTTGGTTATCATTATTTACTTTCTTTGTTAAAATAAATTTTCAATAAAGAGGTTTTAATTTTTTTTAAAGTCGTGAATATTTTGACTCAACCCGAGTTTACTTATCTAAGTTTACTCTATTTAGTATCCTTAACGTGTTTAAGTCAAGTTTTGCTAGGCTTTTATATGGGGAACTTTAGAACGCGAAAGTCTTAACTCTCACGGGTTAAGAACAAGAACTTTTCGCAAGTTCCTATAATTGATCCTAGAGAGTTGTTTATCAAGGGAACTTTAAAATGCGATTTCTAAACTTGAAGAAGTCTAAGAGTTTGCAAGATCCTATAGATGACTCGAAAACCCAAAACTTTGATTTAATGGTCTAAGCATCCACGAGTCTCATTCCTTGAGATTTTAAATTATGGATGAACGAGAGATGATAGAGTCAATTATAAGTTTGGTATTCTTTCGTGAATTTATGTGAGTTGATTATAAGCCTATTCTCCCATCGCTTGTTAATAAATTTATCTGCAATAAATAAGGTTGTACGATTTGAAAAGTTACTTAGCTTCTAGCACAAGATCGTTTAAAAGTTTCTCGGTATTAATTAGAGTTCATAGCCAAGGCATAACCTATTTAAGCGGGATGCGAAGATTGGCGAGTCCGAAAAGGCCTTAACAACGCATGAGGGCTACATTTTGTTGCTAAAGATCCAAAAGTGATGTGAAGAATCATTTATCAAAAATCAATATGAAGGATCGAGACACACGACGAAAAGCAAATACTCCCCAAAAGATCATGGAGAAGTCTATCCAAAAAGGTCCTAACAAGGTATGAGGATAAATAGATTCAAGTCCTAAAAGGAGTTGGATCGTTGTATATCAAATTCCAAAATAAAGATTGGAGAAAAATGAAGAAGTCGTGGTCCAAGTATGAAGAATCTCTCAAAACTTCAAGTGAAGAAATTCCTATTATGAAGAGAAGACCATAATTTCAAGATCGTCTCTCAAAGATTTGAAGTATGAAGTCGCTGCCAAATATCGGTCCGAGAAAGGTCTCAAATCGTGAAGCGAGTTATGCCAAGATATGAACTTTATGAGGTCCCGAGAAGCAGTTTTAAAAGATTTTGTCCTTTAGCTAACTATTGATTAAATCGTCCTACTTTATTTCAGCCTAATAAACTATCGAAATAAGTCAAACAATGCATCCTCGTGATCATTTAAGACAATATAAAAATATAAGAGATACACCTAGGAATAAGGGAGTCTAAGTGAATAATTGGGCCACAAGAGTTCGTGTTAGTCTGCTAACTTATAATAACAATGATCTCGTTTTTAAGCTTGGTATGGGGAACGTGAAACTTGAGAATGATGAACATTCATGACAACCAAAAACCCCAATGTAAGTCTTTGATTTCTTTACTTGTTTTGTTCTTTTAGTTTTCTTAGTGTTTAGTATTTAATAAAGGACAAGGTGGGTTATCTATGATGAAAAATGTAAACCGTGCTTTGAAATTAGTGCATTGCATGAGGACATTGCAATGGTCAAGTGTAGGGGATTTAATAAGTGTGAAAAAACTTATCCTTTTACCACTTATTTCCAATAATAACAAGACCAAAACGTGTATTTTATGTCGTAAAAGTCGGAATTATGCGTGGTTTGTGTTTTTATTGTGTTTTAGGACCAAAAGATGCAAAAGGAAGAAAACATGGGCTATCACGGGCTTTTATCGAAGAAAAAGACTAAAGACGAAGTCGAAAGATCGAGAATGCAAAAATAACGGAAGTCCAAGGCCTATTCTAAAGATTATCGAAGAAAAAGTCTAAAGACGGAAGTTTAATAAAGTCGAAGAACTCAAGTCTAATTATAGAAGAAAATTATAATACAATTTCTACTTATATCGACGAATCCCGAGACGACGTCGAGAAAGACAAAGAAATTAAATCGAGTCGAGACGAGGAGAAAGAAAGAAGAAAGCTTAAGCACTTAATCTCCCCACTTCCTATAAATACCCTCCTAATATGTCATTAGGAGGGTGTGAGGTGGTTAGTTTTTAGTAGTTGTAGTTAATTTTAAGTGTGCTTTTAATTTCTCTCTAGTTTTCCTTTCAAACTTATTAAGTCTTTACATTAATCTTGTAATCTTTTGATATTAATCTTTAATCAATCAAGCTTATTTCCTTAATTCTCATTCTACCTTTCTTAATCTTTTTTTTAATCTTGATAATCATGTAGTTTATTTTACTTTTGTTGATGGTTTGATTGTGTAGCTTATTTGATTGTGCTTATTGAATTAGTGATCTCAAAAGTTTCTATATTAAAGTGCTTATTTCTTAATCTTTATGCTTAATAGTTCTTAAAAATTAGTATCTTTTGATAAGTTTAATATTTTGATAAAAAGTTCTTTTTAATTTCTAGCTTATTTAGAGTTTTAAAAGTTTTTAAATTCTAGCTCATTTACTTTTTCTTAAAATCCTTTTGGTTAAGTTTTTGGTAAAATGCTTATTGGTTTTTAGCTTATTTTCTTAAGTTTTCTTGTTACGGAAATTTCCAAAACCCTTTTATTCGGGATAAGCTCTCGAAGTATATTATTATTCCGGATAAGCTTCATAATAGTTTATCCCGGATAAGCCGCTTTATATTTATTCCGTATAAGCCTCCAGTAGACTATTCCGGATAAGGGTGGCTAACTCCCTTTTCCGGATAAGCTTTTTATCAAGTTTCCCGGATAAGCTCCTTCATCTTTTTCTGGATAAGGATTCAACCACGGGATTGCAGATAAGGATCCGAATTAGATTATTCCGGATAAGCTGTAGAACCTTCACATTCCGGATAGCTTGCAGAACATTATTCCGGATAAGCATCATATTACTTGTTCCGGATAAGAACCCGAAGAAGATTTCAGATAAGCACTACAAGTTCATTTTCCCGGATAAGCTAGGAGAAACTATTCCGGATAAGCTCTCGGTCTTATTATTCCGGATAAGTCTCTCAACAACCTATTCCGGATAAGGATTCCGGATAAGCCTCTTTACTTATTATTCCGGATAACGGCTAGAATTTTATTTCGGATAATCTGCACTTCCAACATTCCGGATAAGCTCTCGATCCCAACATTCCGGATAAGCTCTCAATCCCTCAATTCCGGAAAGCCTTTTGATAACATTTCGGACATCATTCCGGATAAGGGTTAGATATTTCCTATTTTTAGTTTAAACTTTATTTTTCCCACCTTTTTACTTAGATTTGTTCTAACTGTCTTGTTTTAGCTTAAATCTTTAAAGTTTACATTTTTATAAGTTTTAATCATTTACTTTTCAAAATTTTAAAGTCTTCATTTTTAGTTTAAATTTTCAAGCTTTTGTTTTACTCAACGACATTTTCATTTTTAGATCAAAATAGATAATCAAATCCTTTTCATTTTCCACCAAGAAAAATTGAGTCGCACTAATAACCAGTAATCAATTCGAAAAGACTTGGAGCGAATTTATTTTATACTTGGTGTAAAACCTTGTATTAGTCACCATGTAAGGTCCCTCACACTTAGGCCCAAGTTTTCCTGTATTTTCAGCGCGGCTATCCGCGTTTGAGCGATACACAAAGTCACCTGGCCTAAAGGAAGTCTTTCATACCCTAACATCATAGTAACCCTTCATTTTTCTTTTGACTTGGCCTCGTGGATAGCTGCCAACTCTCTTCGCTCATCGATTATGTCTAGGTTCAATCGTAATTCGTCATCATTTGTGACCATGTTTACTTCTGCTGTACGGAGCGTTTGTAATCCAATCTCGACTGGGATCACTGCCTCTGTTCCGTACATTAGGGCGAAAGGGGTATCACCCGTAGTTGTTTTTATCATTGTGCGATGTGCCCACAAGACATGTGATAACTCGTCGACCCATTTTTTGTCGTGTTCCCCTAATCGCGCTTTGATTCCGTCTCCCAGACTCCTATTTGCTCTTTCCACAAATCCATTTGTTTGTGGATGGGCTACGGATGCGAACCTTTGGTTTCTGTTGTTTTTCGCGCACCAATCTTTGAATGGGTTCTCCGTGAATTGTTTTCCATTATCAGAAACGATCTCTCTAGGTAGCCCAAAGCGACATACTATATTATCCCATACGAACCTTTTTACTTGGTTCCTTGTGATTGCTGCGACTGCCTTTGCCTCAATCCACCTCGTGAAGTAATCCATCGCGACTATTAGCAACTTAATTCCACCCGCGGCTACGGGAAAAGGTCCTGCGATGTCTATTCCCCACTTGAAGAATGGCCAAGAAGAAGTGATAGGTGTCAGTTCCTCTTGGGGTTGACGTGGTATCAGCCTATGTACCTGGCAGTCATTGCATTTGTTTATAAGTGTACGTGCATCCGCGTGCATAGTAGGCCAATAATATCCGCTGCGCAACGCTGTTTCCACCACTGACCATGGTCCTACGTGCATGTCTCAGGATCCCTCGTGTATTTCACTAATGACATACTATGCTTAACGTGTCTCTACACATCTTAGCCATGCTGATGGAATGAGCATTTGTAAAGAATCCCATCCTTGACTTTGAACTGCCTCGAGCGTCTTCGTATTCGCCACGCTTCGATTTCGTCATGCGGGAGTGAATCTTTCGTCAAATAGTCTACAATCGGTGGCATCCATGTAGGACCTTCTTCCTCCACTACCGATGTGACTCCTTGCTCTTTTATTGATTTTTCTTTAAGGATCTCTACTAGGACCTGCCTTGACAGGTGTACAAAGCTGGTGGATGCTATTTTGTTGAGTGCGTCTGCTTTCTTGTTCTCCCCTATAGATACTTGGTGTATTAGGAACTTTTCGAATCCTTCAATCAATGACTTGTCTTTTTGCAAGTATTGTATCATGTTCTCTTCTTTTGCCTCACATTCACCAAGTATGTGGTTTGCTACCAGGAGAGAATCTACATTTGCCTCGAGATTGTGCAAGCCCATTCGGGCTGCAATTCTTAGTCCTACTATTAGCTCCTCATATTCCACCTCGTTATTTGTAGCTGTGAATTCAAAACGCATCGCGTATGTAAACTCTATTCCTTCAGGATTGGTGAGTATGAGCCTTGCGCCAGATCCATCAGTGCAAAAGGACCCATCAATGAATAAGATACATGGGTCTTGGTCTTCTTCCTTCTGTTTTGGCTCCTGAACACCTTCTTCTGGTTTTTCGATGATGAAGTCTGCCAGAATTTGTCCTTTTATAGCATTGTGCGGTCTGTACGTAATGTTTTGTTCCCCAACTAGATCACTCAACTTCTGTAATCTACCTGCGACGTCCGGTTTTGATATTATCGTTTTATGGGTTGATCTGTGATCACCACTATAGGATATGCTTGGAAGTATTTATGCAACCTTTTCGCTGCAAATACTAGTGTGAGTACCAATTTCTCCATTGGGGTATAATTTAGTTCCAAGCTTTGTAATGCTATGCTTATGAAGTATACTGGTGTTTGCACATTTTCTTTATCCGTCATTAGCATCGCGCTGATTGCTCTGTGTGTAGCTGACAAATACATTATCGGTTCTTCTTTTGGGCGTGGCGCGACTAACATAGGGAGTGAAGCTAAATGTGTTTTTAGTTCCTCGAATGCTTTCTCAGCTTCCTTTGTCCAATTGAAGTCTCCTTTTTTGATACACTTCTTGAGTGTTTTTAATAGAGGGAGCGACTTCACTATGGATTTAGACAAGAACCTATTAAACCCTGCGAGCTTCCCATTTAGCGATTGTACTTCCTTGTTTGTCTTTGGGCTTTGAAGCTGAATGATTGCGTCTGTCTTTTTTGGGCAGGGTTTGATACCATTGGGGTCAGTCATGTATCCTAGGAACATGCCTTCTGTTGCCCCAAAAGTTCATTTCTTTGGGTTTAACTTCATGTTTATTCTCCTAAGTGTTGAGAATGTTTCCTCTATATCCCGGATAAGTTCACTCTCTGTGTGAATTTTTATTACCAGGTCATCAATATACACCTCCAAATTTTGCCCTATTTGACCTTCGAACGGTTAATCAACCAACCGCTGGTACGTGGCCCCTGCGTTCTTAAGTCCGAATGGCATTTTTGTGTAGCAATACATACCTTGGTTGGTATGGAATGTTGTTTTTTCTTCATCTTGCTCTGCCATTTGTATTTGGTGGTATCCCTTGTATGCGTCTAGGAAGCATTTAAAAGGATATCCACACAACGATTCTACTTTCCAATCTATCTCTAGGAGTGGATAGTAGTCTTGGGGGCAAGCCTTATTGAGGTCTTTGAAGTCAACACACATGCGCCAGCTGCCATCATGTTTTTTAACTATTACTGGGTTAGCGAGCCAATCATGGTAGTAAAACTCCCTCATGATTCATGCGTCTACCAGCTTCTTCCCTTTCTCAAGTATCACCTTGTTGCGCTCTGGGGACTGTCCTCTTTTCTTTTGCCTGACTGGGGAGTATCCTTCGCGGATTTGAAGCTTGTGTTCACCTATTGACCTTGGTACCCCCGTCATGTCTATAGGTTCCCACGCGAAGACGTCTAGATTATCCTTTAAGAGGCGACACATGTCAGCCTTTCCTTCATCGGACAATGTCCCCCCGATCGTTATCTCTTGATCTGGATATTGCGGATGGACTGTTTAAGGTTTGGTGGTGAGTCTATCCTGGGTTCCATTGTAACCCGAGGGGGTTCCGCGATCGTGTTGCACTCTGGGAGTGCTATCGCTGTGTTGAAGATCGTTACAATTCCTCCCTCTACTAGGAACTTCATCATGCCATGGTCCGTAGAAGGTACTGCTCGCATTGCTAGTATGGCAGATCGCCCAATGACTCTGTTATACTACGATGGCGACCGTATTATCAAGAAGTTCATTGAGACCTTTGTCGAATGTTCGTCGTTTCACACTTTTTCTACTATCTTTAGTTGGCACAAAGGCCACACCGCTTCTCCACTGAATCCAATGAGCGGGGAGGTTGTAGATACCATTTGGCTCCTTACTTCAGCGCTGAGTTTCAGGAAACAGTGTCCATACATTATTTATGCTGATGAGCCTCCATCGACATACATACGATGTATATTGTGTTCACCGATGTTTATTTCTATCACTAACGGGCTTCTGCCACATTCCTCGCGCTGAGGGGGGGGGGGGGGAGATGTATCTTCCCTTCGAGAATTTTTTGCTCACCTTTTGGTTTGTCCTTCGCTGCCATGCTTCTACCATGTAAACATTTGCGTTAGCGGTTTTTGGTTTCTCGTCCTCCGCGGTTTCTTTGACAAGGTGTTTTAGCTTGCCTTCTTTTACCATATTTTCGGTATGTTTTTGCAGCTGAATACATTCATTCGTAGAGTGCCCCTTCTCATCATGATATTCACAATATCTATTGCCAATGCGCCTCTCTACCGGGGTGGTCACTGGCAATGGTCTTGGAAAGTTCGTACCTTCTGATAAAAGGATTCCCCGCGGAGTTAACTTAAGGGGAGTAAACCTGAAGTTACTGGCTCGCCCCTCTCTTTTATTTCCTTGGTAATCAAGACCTCCAGGCCTGCTTTGCCTGCCAGACCCTTTATTAGGCGCGTCGCGGAGTCTATAACCATGGGCGTTTTGTATGAGTTCTGAGGCAGCTGATTCCCCCTGTATGAAGGATCTTACTCGCCGTAGTACTCCATCAAAGGTTTCTAGGGTTCTTTCATTTAACGTTTTATTAGATCACTGTTGCGTATACCTGCCATGAAGCAAGTACTTTCAAGATCTCTGGGCATTCTTTTATTTGAAGACATTCTCTCTTGAAACGTTCTAAAAAGTCCTCCAGGTATTCGCCCTGGTTCTGGTTAATTCTGGAAAGTGATACAGCACTCCTATCATGTGTTTTCTGTTGCACATAGTTTCTTTTGAATGCTTTCTGCAATACTTCATGCCCATTAATTGTTCGTGACGGAAGTCTGTCAAACCAGATCCACGCGTTTCCTACGAGTGTAGAGTTGAACATATTGCACCATACATATTCTGGCCATTACTCAATGTCTGCTTGGGATTCAAAGACCTTTAGGTGGTCTTCCAAATCTGAGGTGCCATCATACGTTTTTACGTTTGCTGGCATGCGGCACTTTCTTGTATTCGAGTAATACTGGATGCATCTCGTGAAAGAATTTTCCTAGCTCTTCTCCATGGTTGTGGAAGCCTTGGTCATCTGAGGAGTAACATTCACGCCTGCGCTTTGCAGGGTGGTTTTCACCCGATCTTGATAGATTGCCTTCGGAGGATTCATCGTGTTCTGCGCTCTCTTTTCCTTTCGTTCCCTTCTGATTTTTCCTTTTTTGTCAACCAGTGGGATGAGGGCTTGTAGATTATTAGCTACATATTCCTCCACCGCGCGCGCCTTCGTAGCGATTACCTCCTCGCTTTCTTTGGGGAGTATCCTTTTCTTTTGTTTATTAGGAGGAGGCTGAGTTGACTCTTGTTCTACGTTTCTTTCCTCAACAGTATGTAGGGGAGTTGAGAATAGTACACCTTTTCCTCTGAAAGTTGGCTTTGTTACATCCCGACTGTTTACCTCGCTGACAGATCCATGAATAATATTCACGGATGCAATGTGACCATCTACCACCGAGGATCTTCGATGGCTTTCGTTCATACAGTTTTTCGTCATTGCTTAGAGATATAGTGTAGGGTCCCGTGGATGGCGCCAACTTGTTGATACAAAAGTTGGATGGACCGAGATTGGCCCGAATTAGGCTTAATTTAGGATCTTGTGGACTTCGGCTCTTGCAACAAGTGAAACTTGTTTAAGGACCCTGCACACTAAAAACAGACACCGTTAGGCTTACCGTGGGTTTGTAACCCACGATTAGACTCTAGCGTGAGAGTAAGTAACCGATTTGAGTAAATTAGGGCTTAGGGTATCGTGTGTATCGTACCTTTGTGAAATCATGGGGGTTCTTCTTAGACTCGATAGAGTCCAGGCTGGGCTCCCTATTCCTGCGGCATAAGGAAGAGATAATGATTCAAAATAGATTGATCCATATCGCATAAGTGAGGTAAGTGTATATCCTCTTTCGTTAGGCGAATATAATCATAAGATAGATTGTATTCGTGTCTGATCATATCGCAGCGCGACCAGGACACGGTTAAGCAATGAACCGTATGTGCGACAACGACTTACCGGGCCTCCTAGTTGTGCGCACATCGCATAAGCATTAATCCGTTCCTGATGGATACGATTAGTACCCGTGAGTCGGACTATCCAGCCCGACTAGCGACTATATGATGAGATGGCATTTATACATGATCTCATCGTTCTTTTCGGGCTTTAAATGCATAAAATGTCATCAAAATACCATGTATATGCTTGTGTTTGTGTACTTGTGTATTTTAGGTATGGATATCGTGAAAAAGACAAAAGATCACAAGAAACAAGGAAAAATGAACACGAGAAACGAAGCCGCACAATGAACTGGGCCCAAGTTATGGATTTCTCAAAGAATAACCCTTGAAGACTTGAATATGTACAAGATTGATCCCTCATTTATGAAGAAATGACACTTAATACCCTTTTATATTCATAATTACAAGTTTTGTCCCTTAAGTTTGTCAAAATGACAAAAAGGTCCTTCAACTTTAAAGATTTGGCAAGTTTAGTCCCTCAACAAAGCTAAATTGTCAACAATGGCCTTATGAAGTCAAAGATCCAAAGAAGACCTTTAAGTTCAAGAAAATTACACATCTTGTCCTTTTAAAATGGATAAAAGATCAAAAGGGCCATTTATGTAATTATACCAAAGTTGTATAAGCCCTAAATCCCTTTTTGGAAACATTTTGTGGCCAAACTATGAAATCTGAAACTTCAAATACAAAGGGGAGGCGTTTTTTAAGGCTGATATGCTTGTTATACACTTTTTACTAAAAACCAAGGACCAAAAGTGACTACTGAAACATTTGAAAACAATAACACGCGCCAAACACCTTTTCCCCACTAAACTCGGATCAAAGTTACCACTATTCACCATCCCCTCCCCCAGAATTTACTTCCACTTAACAAAGGCTAAATCAAAATTACCCATACCCACTTTTGATTAACACTCACACAAACACATCCCACGCTTAAACTCATACACCCACTCACTCAAGGACCCCACCCAAGCATGCCCTTCACCAATCATGTGACACCCTCCTCTCCAAGCAATGTCGCGTGGCAAGATCAACGTCTTACACTCCTTACTTGGCCCCAAAGCAAATATGAACGTCTAGGATTCATTTGGACAGCTCACAACATCAAACACGTTTAGAAGACTCAAGGGCAAAACTGAGATTTCATAGCTAGGGTTTTCATGTATTTTTCCATTCTAGAATCGTCTATTGTACTCTATAAAAGGAGCATCAAATTGTGAGTATCCCTTTGTTCCAGATTTTCTCTTAGCACCTTTGTAATTCCTTTTTAAATCTTAATGAAATTTGGTTTAGTTTTCTAAAAATTCTATCTCCTTTTTGTTATTTAAAAGTTTGGTATTAGGCTAAGAGTAATCTGAGTACCATATTTGAATGTTTCAGTATTGTGTTGTGAAGTTTGAAAAGGTTTCATAAAAGTTTTTGAGAAAAGTATAAAAAAACCCGTTTTATATTATTTGTGGTTTACTTTGTTCATCTTAGCAGGAAGGAAGCTAGTGGTTGTTCTGCTACCACTTAAGCTCACACATCCCAAAGCATGGATGTATGTTTTGGAGGTGCACATCTATAAACCTTTTTAGTTTTATGCATATTTTTCATGTTATAAGATAAATCTGAGATTTAGTTTGTGATTGTGTGTTTTTGTGGTTGATTCTTGTTTATTGGTGGTTACTTGATGTTAATGGGTTGATTTGAGCTTGATTTGTGGATTGAATCTAACATTGCCTTTGAAAAATTGTGAAATTAGTGATTTAAGGGGTGTTTGGGTTTACTACATAATCTAGTTTTGGGTTGATAATAAGTGTGAAAACACTTATCCTTTTACCACTTATTCATAATAATAACCGAGCCAAAACGTGTATTTTATGTCGTAAATGTCGGAATTATGCGTGGTTTGTGTTTTTGTTGTGATTTAGTATCAAAATGTGAAAAGGGAAGAAAATACGGGCTTTCACGGGCTTTTATCGAAGAAAAAGACAAAAGACGAAGTCAAAAGATCAAGAGTACAAAAAGAATGGAAGTCCAAGGCCTATTTTGAAGATTTATCGAAGAAAAGTCTAAAGACGGAAGTTTAATGAAGTCGAAGAACTCAAGTCTAATAAATGAAGAAATTATAAGACGAGTTCAAATAATCCTGAGACAAAGTCGGAGAATTTATAAAGACAAAAAGATGAGAAGAGGAAGAAAGCATCAAGGCATCTAATCTCCCTATAAATACCCTCATAATGTCACATTAGGAGGTGTTGTCTATTTGACACATAGTTCTTCCATTTAGTTTCCTTGCACTTTAATATTGTAATTTACTTAATTGTCATTTAAATTCTTGCCTTTAATTTCAAGTACGTTTTAATTTCGTGTTGTTTAATCTTTTATCTTTAAGCTTTTTAATCATCTCATTCTACCTTTCTTGTTTTAATCTTAATCTTTTTCATAATCTTTGTTTGTTTTGATTTCGTGTTCTTAATCTTAATCTTTTTCGTCTACTTTTTACATAAAGTTTACATCTTTTTACATTTCTTTGTTCGTCTTTAAAGTTTTTATAAGTTTTATCATTAATCTAGGACTTCTAGATAGCTTATTGGTGTTTTTCTTGGCTTATTGTCCTTAAAAAGTTAAGATTTAAGTGCTTATTTTCGTCCTTTTACGAGTTCCTAGTTTTTAGGAAAAGCTTATTCAAATTCGCAACTTTTTCCATAATTGCGAAATTGAACTTTTCCTATTATTGCAAAATTGATCTTTTTCTAAGTTGCGAAATTGAACTTCATAGAGTATTGCGAAATCTTTTGTTCTCAACAATTGCGGAATCATGGCCTTCTTTGATAATTGCGAAATTGATCATTGAAGCTTATTGTGAATTTAGTACATGATTTCGCAATTATTGCGAAATCTTTGTTTGCATTGCGAAATCTTCAATTTCGCAATTATTGCGAAATTGAATCCCAAATCCAACATTGCGGAATCTTAGTTTTTGCATTGCGGAATTAATCTCATTATTGCGAAATTAATTCAGTTTTTTATATAGTTGTGAAATTAATTAGTTTTTATTCAAATTTAATTTTTAAACTTATTTTTCCCGCCATTTTTACTTAGCTTTATTTTTACTTATTTGTATTAATTTAATTTTTAAATTATTTTATTTTAAAGTTTTTAAATTTACGTTTTTTCAAGTTTTATTTTTTTCACCATTTACTTTTTAATTACTTTTAGCTTTATTTACTTTACCATTTACTTTAAAGCTTTGCCTTTTAATTTTACTGCAACGACAAATCAATTATTTCTTTTCCACCAAAAGACAACTGAGTCACACAATTAACCAGTAATCAATTCGAATTGAGACGAGACGATAAACTTTTTATATAGCCGGCTCTTTTCGTGAAGATTAACGGTTTTATGTGAGAGACGCATTGAATATTGGGATCCGTTCACTCGTGAACGTTATTTTTCTTGCTTAAAAATTTTCAAAAATACAAAAACACTAAAAAAACGTATAAAAATCATTTATTTTTCAAATTTTTGCACCAAAAAGATTTTATTTTTATTTTTACAAGTACATATATATTCTCTATTTCTTTGGTATCTTTTTCTTTTTCTTTTGCAGGTGTATGTGTACTAGATCTTCATCTTATTCAGAGCCCGATACTCGTGAAGATTTAGATATGGCTGGTGTGCACAAAAACAATAACCCACCTCACCTAAACATGAATAATAACAACAATGGTCCTCAACCAGACCTTCGAACGACGGAGGAGCTGTGTCAACCAACAATGAATGGACGCGGAGGACCGATTGCGCCGATGCAAATCACAGCTCCAGAGATTTCGTTGAAGCATCACATGATCCAACAAGTTCAAAACACTTGTCCATTTCGCGGATTACCGAATGATGATGCCAACAAACATCTCGACAAATTCATTACCGTTACTCAAAGCATGAAGTGGCCCGGTGTTACTATGGATTTTCTTCGCCTTCATCTATTTCCACACACTTTATCCCAACATGCCGAAAAATGGTTTGATCGTCTTCCGAAAAATTCAATTCATACTTGGGAAGAGATGACTCAACGATTTTTGTCGCGCTACTTTCCACCATCCATGGTCACGAGCCTTCGAAATCAAATCAGTGGATTTACACAAGAACCTGATGAATTGCTTTTTGATGCTTGGGAACGTTATAATGTTTTGATCGATCGATGTCCTGACCACAACATACTCCCCGTCACCTTAATTGATACTTTCTACAACGGTTTAACTTTTCGAGATCGTGATATGATTAATGCAGCTGCAGGTGGCACATTTATGAAAAGAAGACCCGAGGAGTGTAGAGAGCTTATAGAGAACATGACTACTCATCACAAAATTGGGATTCATTCGCATCTTCAAGGACTAACCCAAGAGTCAATGTTTCTTCTACTTTATCACACACCGAGATGACCGAATTCACCCGCATGATGGCCAAAATGAACAAAAGCATCCAACTCTTGGCTACAAATCAACAACAAGTTAAAGCTGTAGCACTTTCTTGTGAGATCTGTGGCGGTCTTCATTCATACACTGATTGTCCTTCTACTCATGACAATCCAGAAAACGTGTATGCGGCTCATGGTAACTATTCAATGGAAAGCTATCAAGCCCGACCTCAAGGTGATCGTAACTTGCTAAGTTACCGTTCTAACAACTTTCTTTCACCCGGTTTTTCTCTCAAACCTACAACCCCAACAACTATAATAGAAGCAATCCAAACCCACCTCGAGCTTCTACACCATATCACCCACCCGCTCCACCCATTACTCAACCCACTTCATATAACCATGATGTTGAAGCTTTCATGAGGACCCAAGGAGAGGTAGTTAAGAATCTTCAAAGCCAAATCATCAACTTGAAAGGAGATATCACTAAGCAAGGGAATGATATTCGAACCGAGCTTCGACATGATTTGCAAACTTCTTTGAGCAATCAAACGAATGATTTAAAGAATATGATGGCTAGTTTCTTCCAAATCACTCAACCCTCTACTTCGGGCTCTCTTCCTTCGAATACCGTCACTAACCCAAGAGCGAATGTGAGTGCTATTACTACACGCAGTGGAGCAACCTTAGTACGACCATCTATCCCTCCCCCAGTTACTCCATCTACACCTTATCCACCACCATTTATCCCTCCTACTCCCACGCCTAGTATATGTTCTCCATTATCGTCTCCACCTCTTACTGAATTAGTACCCAAGAAACACCCTTCACCAACCCCACCTTCCACATGTAAACATTCAACATCTCAACCTTTACCTGCTACACCACCTAAACCCAACATCCCTTATCCTTCTCGGTTAGACAAGAGCAAATTGCTTACTAAAGAGGATGCTCAAATCACTTCTTTTCTGAAGATGATATCACAAATGACCTTCAATGTTAGCCTCGTTGAAGCACTTGTCCAAATGCCGAAGTTCGTCAAAGCATTCAAGGAATTGCTTAGCCAGAAGGAAAAGATGGCTGAGTTTGTCAACACACGCTTAAATGAAAACTGTTCTGTAGTCATTCTTAAAGAACTTCCGGAAAAACTTGGAGATCCCAGTCGTTTTGTGTTGCCTTGCATTTTTAACAAAACCGAAGAATTTACTGCCTTAGCTGATCTCGGGGCATGTATAAATTTGATGCCTTTAAGTGTTTAGAAAACACTATCATTACCCGACCTTACTCCAACAAAGATGACTCTTGAGCTAGCAAATCGCACTCTCGCTTACCCCGTTGGTATTGCCAAAGATGTGTTTATTAAAGTTGGCACCTTCACTTTTTCGGTCGACTTTGTTGTTGTTGATTATGAAATGGACCCTCGTATTCCATTAATACTTGGTCAGCCATTCTTGAGAACCGGAAAAGCATTAGTCGATGTTGCCGAAGGTGAGCTAATCTTAAGGGTCGGGAATGATGCACAAGTATTTAAAATGAGGAAGATCACAACTAAATAAAATGGAAGAGAATCAGCGACTATGATTAATGTGCTTGATGATTTTGTCGTCTACAACAATCCTCTTTTCGATTCTTGCTATGATAATCCACTTTTCCAAGATGATGTGGATGATTCTCTCTCCAATTTAGATGCCCCACCAATTCATGAGTCTCCACCAATTTATGATGATTATGATGATAATTCTAGTTCTGACATGGATGATTCTGATGATTTTTCTTCTGAGTATAAAGACATGCCAACTTATGATGACTTTGATGATGTCGATACTCTTTCGAGTAATTCTTCACATGATGACCTTGTTCCTACTTTTGATGAAGATCCTCCACCAACAATGCTTGATCCTACTTTGGATGACTACTCATTTGAGGAAGATTTTGCTACTTTTCTCAACACTTACTTCCCAAATGAGAATGATTCTCCTCCTTTAGACTTTGATAATACTCTTTATCCTCCTTTGGATATGAAGAAGACCATTTCAAAGGAGAAGAAGCCGGAAGACACCGATATCCGTAGTACCTATGTCTTGACACCTCTTTATCCAACTTCTGAGGATGAGATTGTGAGATTTATGAGCGGATATTCTTCAAGGTCTACTGAGCCTGAGTGTTATTTTCCCCTAAAGGAAAAGGTGTTCGATCCCGGTATCACAATTTTTAAGCCATCTCAGTATCCATCTGATGAAATAAAAGGAATGATTTTTGGAACTTATGGAGATATGCTTGAACATCATCCTACTTTCTTCCATCGTGCTCAACAATTGCTTAAGGGAACCCTGCCTACTCTTCTTTGGCTTGTCATGTTCGCCTTAAGCTTGTGCTACTTGATGGTTGAAAACCATGTATTTGATCTCGGTGGATGTTTCTCAAGCATCTTACTATGCTAATCAAGGTCGAGTCAGGCTCACGACTCGGTGAAAAAAACAAGTGCTCATCGGGAGACAACCCGAGTATCTATCTTTTTATTCCGTTTTTATAATAAGTGTAGGGGGAGACCCTAGTACGTGTTTGTTGTTTTCTTGCTTATCATGTGCAGGGATTCGAGCTTTCAAAGATCCATTCTTGATGACTTTTGACGACCCATGATTCCGTGTACCCGTCTTCCCGGTTCTATCCTAACCTCTTTTGATTCACTATTTTATATTCTTCAATATTAAAATAGGAATCACTTTAGTTTTCTTCTCCTTAGCAAGATTTAAACAAAGTGCACAATGTCCTAAGTGTAGGGGAGTTTACTTCCACATGCTTAAACATTAAGGACAATGTTTATATTAAGTGTAGGGGGACTTTTATCGAAGTTAAGTAGGCTTTTCCTTGTATTTGTCCTCATTTTAACCGGAAAATTGATTTTTCGACATTTTTTCAAAATTTTTGATCTATTTTGGCCTATTAGTATTTACCTTTGTTATAGTTATTTTCTTTCTTTGCTTGAATAAATTTCAATAAAGTGGTTTTAAATTTTTAAACCTTGTGAATCTTTTGACTCAACCCGAGTTTACTTATCTAAGTTTACTCTAGCTAGTATCCTTAACGTGTTTAAGTCAAGTTTTTCTAGGCTTTTATTTAGGGAACTTTAAAACGCGAAAGTCTTAACTCTTATGGGGTTAAGAATAAGAACTTTTCGCAAGTTTCCTATAATTGATCCTAGAAAGTCGTTTATCAAGGGAACTTTAAAATGCGAAATCTAAAATTTGAAAGAGTCTAAGAAGTTGCAAGATCCTACAGATGACTTGAAAACCCAAAACTTTTATTTAATTGGCTAAGCATCCACGAGTCTCATTACTTGAGATTTTAAATTGTGGAGAACGAGATATGATAGAGTCAATTATAAGTTTGGTATTCTTTCATAAATTTATGTGAGTTAATTATGAGCCTTTTCTCCCATCGCTTGTTAATAAATTTAATTGCAATAAATAAGGTTGTACGATTTGAAAAGTTACTTAGCTTCTAGCCCAAGATCGTTTAAAAGTTGCTCGGTATTGATTAGAGTTCATAGCCAAGGAATTCCTTATTGAAGCGGGATGCGAAGACTGGCAAGTCCGAAAAGGCCCCAACAAGGCATGGGGGCTACATTTTGTTGCTAAAGATCCCAAGTGATGTGAAGAATCATTTTATCAAAAATCAATATGAAGGATCGAGACACCACGACGAAAAGTAAACACTCCCGTAAAGATCATGGAGAAGTCTATCCAAAAAGGCCCTAACAAGGTATGAGGATAAATAGATCCAAGTCCTAAAAGGAGGCGGATCGTTGTATATCAAAATCCCAAATAAAGATGGAGAAAAATGAAGAAGTCGTGGTCCAAATATGAAGAATCTCTCAAAAAGTTCAAGTGAAGAAATTCCTATTATGAAGACCATTATTTCATTGAACGTCTCTCAAGATTTGAAGTATGAAGTCCATGCCAAATATCGGTCCAAGAAAGGACTCAAATCGTGAAGCGAGTTATGCCAAGATATGAACTTTATGAGGTCTCGAGAAGCAGTTTTAAAAGATTTTGTCCTTTAGCTAAATATTGATTAAATCGTCCTACTTTATTTTCAGCCTAAATAACTATCAAAATAAGTCAACAATGCATCCTCGTGATCATTCAAGACAACAATAAAATATAAGAGATACACCTAGTAATAAGGGAGTCTAAGTAAATAATTGGGCCACGTGAGTTTATGTTAGTTTGCTACCTTATAATAACAATGATCTCGTTTTTATGCTTGGTATGGGGAACGTGAAAGTTGAGGGTGATAAACATTCATGACATCCAAAACCCTAAGGTAAGTTTTTATCTTTTTACTTGTTTTTCTTCCTTTGAATCTATTATATCTAAAGATTCAGTCCCTATATTAAATGGGCAGTAATAATGGTTATTTACTTTTCACTGTTTCATAGTTCATACGAAAGTTACTTAACCGTCATGACATACAAAGTGTTTTCGCAATTACTATCTCAATTACTGACCCACCAATCAAGTTGTGCATATGAAGGGTTTATAAACTTATTACTCGGCAGCATATCAAGAGGTTTGAGACATATAACATTCATGATGGTCAAAACATCATGGGCATGTGAAAAGTTATTGAATGGCTATAAATTTCATACTCACGGTTGAGTTTCATCCACAATCGAAGGCAAATCCACTAATTAAACTCTTATACACCATCCCTCAAGCCTAGAACCAAACAAAAACAGAGAGCAGAAAGGCTCTCGGATCCGTTCAACTGATAAAGAAAAAAAGATCTCAGTTTTTCTGCTTTTTGTGTTGCAATTTATTCAAGACCCTCATGGATCAGTAACACGAAAGGAACTATCTTGATCGATCTATGTTAAGCTTAGCTCTTTTAATATTTGAATCATAAAGACATAAACATAAACAACATTGTTATGTTCTTCTTTGATTCGTTTAAAAAAAATACACAAATAAACCAAGCACATACCCAAGACCATTTAATGATCTTGAAGCTATCCTAGAAAAATGATTACAAAAAACATCCTTTTGGTGTAAACACCATCAAATATAAAAGAAAAAACAAAAACAAATTTGCCTCATTCTTTCATTCATTCGATGAACACCAAACGAATAAAAACAATTATTTTATGTCAGCTTACTCGCAGTAGTCATCTGCGATTCCAAAGCAACTAGCGATGAAATCAAGATGCGAAAACAAAGGTTGCTAATGCGGGGAATGACGCGGCTGAGGCCGCTAAATAATATACGAAGTCGTGGAGTGGATGACTGAAAGATAAAGTGTTCGAAGGTTTAGGCCTTCGCACTGAATAAGCCAAGGATGCGGGTAAAAAAGAAACTGATTTCACCCTTGATTGTGCCAAGAATGCCAAAGACAAGGTCACAGGTTCGCAAAACAAAAATATTAAGTATGTTGAATTATCTGATATGGTGAGTGAAATGATTGTGAATGAGGAGAAGATTGGGGGCGGGTGGTTTTTAAGAAATGTGATTAGGGTTATAGTAAAATGATTTTATTAGGTATTGTTTCAAGTGTGGGCTGAATAGTGGGCTTTTACTTTGTGACATACTGTATTTGACAAAGGTTTACAAATCTAATAATGTCAATAGTTAGTTTTCTTTATGGATGAGCATAAAAGTAGATTTAAACAAAAAATAACATAACATGAAAACAAAAACATTGGATTTCTACGCCTTTGTTTCAAACGTGAATGAAAATGTATCATCACTTTTATAAAAACAAGTTTTGTTGTTTATTTTTTGGAGAAAAGTTTAATATAAATTTAATTTATTATATATTCAATGAATCATTATCAATTATTTATTTTCTTATTACAATGAAAAACTGATTTTTTACCTATTTTTAAAATTAAATATTTTTTTCTAAAGAGGAGCACATGTATAGACTAAAAAAATTCGATTTTTAGAGTCATGTCTAAAAAAATGTATTGTGAAATCATATATGATTTTGTGATACGAACCATATATGATTTGTGATGAAAATTATATATAATTTTTTTAAACGAGTTAATTGTATATAAGTTTTATCACATTAATGTTGATTTGAAAATTTTCATTATATACAAACCATATATGAAACTTTGCAAATCAACATAATGAACATTATGTGATACAAATCATATATTAACATATAAT